>JAUESO010000140.1:0-96602 GCA_030914385.1 Drosophila antonietae
AATTCATTTTAGACGGATAAACAAATAAATTTGTTAACTTCAAAAACACTCCGACCACACCGTATAAAGAATCCCCAGCAACAGCTTCGTTATACTTTGCATATCTCCGCTTTGAATGAGATAGCTCCATTTATGGAGCAGCCTGTTGCATGCTGGGAGGATTACAAGTGTACTCAATGTTCCAAACAACTGGCAATACGCTCAGTGTTAGTTCTTATAGAACGGAACAATTCCATCACATTTAAAATGTGAGAGAAAAAAAAAAAAAATAATGTACCCAATGTTCCAAACAACTGGCAATATGCTCAGTGTTAGTTCTTATAGAACGGAACAAATCCATCACATTTAAAATGTGAGAGAGGAGAAAAAAAAAAAAAGTTCCAAACAACTGGCAGTACAGTGTTAGTTCTTATAGAACGGAACAATCTCTCCACTTTTCACAAATTTAATGTGCGAAAAGTCATTTAACTACTATGAGTTAAATGATAGAATTCAGAGTTTTAAATCCTCATGAATTCTAAAATTCTCTATTGCAAATCAACTGTAAATTTGCATTGTGGGCAAGCCACAGAGAGAATGAGCTCTCAAGTGAAAGTTGTCGCCTTTTATACCCTTTTGGAGGCCTGCTTCGATTACAAAATGTTGTGCAACTCTGTAGACAGAGTTGCAAATTGGAACAGCTGATGCCATTTAGCCATTTGAAACTATCGGAAAGCGAGAGATCTAGCTTTTCAGCCAAATGAAATAGCTTTATTCAGCTCTTTTATTTTTTTAACATTTTTTTATTTTTTTAATTTAAACCAAAAAGCTGGTAATAGGATCTTATGGGTTCAATATTGAACGAACATAGACACATAGAGAGTCAGGCAACGTTAAGCTTATTCCGCTAGTATGCAAATAACTTCCAGTAACAAATATACAAGAACGTTGCAGTTGCAAGCAGCAATCGTTTTTCCTATACATATATATGTATGTGTATGTACATATACATGTACACACATGTACATATACATGTGCATGTACATGTATGTACATATACATGTGCATGTACATGTATGTACATACATATGCACGTGTGTACATACATATTCAGCGTTTTTTCCATGCATACAGAAATCTGTATTCTAGCATATTCTATGAATTTCTATTGAGTTGTGAATTTGTCAACCGTTATTTTTGATTTTGTCAGATGACAATTTAATAGCGAAGATATTTGGTTTTAGCTCACAGTATCCTAAATTAGGCAGTGACGTTGATTGTTAATGCGATGCAAGTTGCGCAAGAATGGCGTGGGTTCAAATCCAGCCGAGGACTTATTTTTATTTCATCATACATACTATTTTAAAACATCCGAGTTCAAATCTCGATTTTAAAAAAATTTAATTTAATTTATATTTTTATATTTATTATAAAATGCAGTTGAGTGCAAAACTTCCTCGTGTTCTTGCCACGCTGCCAAAGATACATGTATGTAGGTAAAAATTATTTTGGAGTAATCAATAGAGATCATCAGTAATTGAATTTGAGCATGTGGTTCAACTTTCTGATAGCATCGAAAAATATTGAATTCATATGGACAGTCGTTCCGACAGGAAAACGCACATTGTACAAAACTCATTTCAAAATATATTTCGATTTGAAGTGTTGCAATTCATCATAATAATAGAGGGATAAGAGCCGTCAATACCACCGTCAATTATTTGAGATGAGTACGTGTTAAAAGACGTCCAAATTTCCACTCTGTCAGCTTGTTACAGACATTTGCATATGACCATGAAGCTCTAAAATCTGCCTGAGGTATAAATACGATAGACTAAATCCCATTCGAAAACTGCAATAATCTATATACCCTGTATTTACTTGAATTGGGAACTTGGATTTGCAGCATCATTTTGTATCAAAAACATTTCACTGGAAGTTCTCTTGGAACTAGAGGTGGGCATGGGCCGAAATTTTGCACCCAACCCGACCCAGCCCATGGGCCGAAGAGCAAAATTTTACGCGCACCCGAAACCAACCCGCCCGCCCGTAAAATTTGTTTCTTCTTTTTCTGTTTTTAGTGATCGCAATTGTAATAGCTAGTGATGATAATTATAATTGAGATAATAGATAACAAACGTAATCGATAGTGTACACGAAGTTAAGAAAAGAAAATATTTGCAATCCAAATTGAAAAAATTGAAACTTTTCACAATTGCGTTCTCATATTTCCAAATTGTTTCGGATAAAGCGGGTTGAGCGGCGTAACCCGCACCCGCCCGCACCCAACACGAAACTCGATTTTCCAGCCCATGCCCACCTCTACTTGGAACATTATCGTGTACTGAGCTGATCAAATCACTTTCCTCCTATGCCATTGCTGCTGGCCATAATTGAAATAGCTGTAAATGGACTGGGGTTAACGAGCAGCAAAGTAACAACTTTTGATTCGTGACTTCTATATACATACATATATGCCGAGCATACGATTATAGTGCATAGATTGGTGTCAATTTGGCTTTCGTCCCTGTGTTCGTTATTTGCCTCTTCTGGGCCGTTTTTTTGTTTGTTGGCCATCTAATATGGGCGACCCATATTCGATGGGATGTTGTAAATTTCATTATATTTGTCAAACCAATTGAAAAGTTTGCGGAACTTTGTGTTGATTTAACACTCGCATGCCAAACAACAGAGGCACAAAGCGAGCCCCGGACTATCAGTGGGCCTCCCTTTTGTTCGCTTGATTCGGTTGGACTCCCTCAAGGCGCTTGGCAAAAAAGTTTTCCGGCACACAAAGAAGTTTAGAGCAGAGAGCTGAGAGCTGGGAACTTATAGCTTGTTGTTGGTTCGGTCGGCAGACATAAATAAAGAATTGTATGATAAATCGCCACTAACAACGAACCAAAAAATAGAAAAAGTTGAAAAATTATTTGAAAAGAAGAAGTGAAACAATAAACAGCATTGACAGTCAAAAAGCGGAGTTGGGTATGGGCCACAGGCCACGAGCCACGAGCCACCGACCACGGACCATGGACCCAAAGCCCCCACAAACCAAAGGCCGAATCAAAAGAGCCAAAGCCAGAGCCAGAGCCAGAGCCCAATCCAATGGAGAGTACCAAGTGACCACACTGTGATTTACGCTCATGAAATTGAGTTGTGGCGCAAATTATTTATGAACAAAACGAACACACAGGAATAACAAACGCCGAGGACAACAAAGAGGCACAAACGAGCGTTATAATAGTCGTTCAGTTAGTGTACGACCCATGTACTAATACTAGGAGCAATCTGCACTCGGACTTGTAGTCGGAATTGGAATCCATGTCATAGTCAGCGACAGACTCAGAGTTGGAGTTGGACTCGAAGTTGGAATTCGAGTTGGAGTTGGAGTTGGTGTTGCTATTGCTGTTGCTGTTGGTGTTGGAATGGAGGCAGGGTCCCTTCTGTGGACAGCTTAGTGGCCGCCACATCGGTGTGTCGCCTTCGGTGCAAACTTTCTGCAAAATAATTTATTAGCGGCAAACGAGCAAAAGTTTTATGAAAATTTAAAAAGAAGCAGGCGAACCGACCCATTTGGACGCAGCAATTCATTGTCGCCTCTGCCTCCGCGGTTTGCTTTTGTTTAATACATTTTGGCTCTGTCAAAAAGTTCAGGCAGCACAATGCGACTGCCACAAATATATGTAGGTATGTATGTATATATATTTATATATGTATTAACTATCTCCAGTTCCATATAGTTTTGGTAGAAAGATAGAGGTAGAAGCGAGCACTTGGCTAGGTGCGTTGTTGTCCACTTGATTTCCAGGTAAATGCCAATGGGTTTGCTTCTACTATTCTATTTGAAATATTTAATATTTAAATATCCCCGAAAGTAGTCAACATTATTTAAAACTTGTGAAATTATGCTACGTTTGAAATAGGATAAGCAGTTTTGATATCCAATTCGCCAATCATTAACCCATCTCCCTAGTTAAAGTAAACTTAAACATGTGCTATAGAGTCAATGGCAAAAGAAAGCTGTAGTCGAGACTGCTCGACTACGAAATCCCCTGAGCCCTTCTTCGAACGAATAATAGTCCAAGAATGCTTCGTAACGATTCTCCACGCGTAACAAACTATACATGCAAAAACACGAGCACACACACACGCAGATCTATGCTTGTACGCCTGTATGTGTGTAAGCATTGCAGGCGGCTTTCTGTCTCATGGGTTTTGCTGCAAAAACTTTGATGATTAATAATTCTGTTTCTAGATGGACAATCGTATTGATATCTTCGAGGACCGGAATCCCAAATCTGACAAAAACCGAAATTGTATTAGATTAGTATCTATATATATGCAGAAGACTTGGAGACTCTAACTCTAAAGATGAATTACCTAGAATTTTATAACTGGTTCCCGATAAAGTGTTTTATCGATAACTTTGGAAATATACGAGTTATATCAATTTCTGAAACAAACTCGTTCTTCGCGTGCAATATTCGAACCTAACACAAAAAAAATGAACTCTCTAGCTTTTGTATCTTCGGAAATCGACGCGTTCATACATACGGACGGCCGGACGGACAGACGGACATTGCTATGTCAACTTTTCTCGTCACCCTGATCAAGAATATATATACTTTATGGGGTCTGCCACGCCTCCTTCTGCCTGTTACATACATTCAACAAAACCATTATACCCTAATTTCCCATTTTCAATGGGCTCAGGATACAAACAAAAAATAAGTACGAAGGCTCTAGTCGTACAGATATATCTACTATAGCTTATTGAGTTTTTCCGATTTGCCACGCCCTTAGTGGGCGAATCGGGAAAAATTTTAAACTTAATAATTCAGGAGCATACATGAGTATATGATCAAGTCTCTATCTCTAATATTGCCGAAAAATATTGCGTTCATACGGACATTGCCCAAAACCAATAGACTCTTTATCTTTAGTATTTATCTCTAATAGTTTCTGAGATCGACGCGTCTTCCACGCCTTCTTCTGACTGTAACATAATTTTAACAAAACCATCGCATTTACTATCAAGGCCACTGCCTTATTTAAGATACTGTTAGCTGGCTGTCTGTATGCATGGAATAAACGCTGAATGTGTATGTACACACGTGCATATGTATGTACATACATGTACAAGCACATGTATATGTACATACATGTACATGCAAATGTATATGTACATATGTGTACATGTATATGTACATACACATACATATATATGTATAGGAAAAACGCTTGCTGCTTGCAACTGCAACGTTCTTGTATATTTGTTACTGGAAGTTATTTGCATACTAGCGGAATAAGCTTAACGTTGCCTGACTCTCTATGTGTCTATGTTCGTTCAATATTGAACCCATAAGATCCTATTACCAGCTTTTTGGTTTAAATTAAAAAAATAAAAAAATGTTAAAAAAATAAAAGAGCTGAATAAAGCTATTTCATTTGGCTGAAAAGCTAGATCTCTCGCTTAAATGGCTAAATGGAATCAGCTGTTCCAATTTGCAACTCTGTCTACAGAGTTGCACAACATTTTGTAATCGAAGCAGGCCTCCAAAAGGGTATAAAAGGCGACAACTTTCACTTGAGAGCTCATTCTCTCTGTGGCTTGCCCACAATGCAAATTTACAGTTGATTTGCAATAGAGAATTTTAGAATTCATGAGGATTTAAAACTCTGAATTCTATCATTTAACTCATAGTAGTTAAATGACTTTTCGCACATTAAATTTGTGAAAAGTGAAGAGATTGTTCCGTTCTATGAGAACTAACACTGTACTGCCAGTTGTTTGGAACTTTTTTTTTTTTTTCCTCTCTCACATTTTAAATGTGATGGAATTGTTCCGTTCTTTAAGAACTAACACTGAGCATATTCCCAGTTGTTTGGAACATTGGGTACATTATTTTTTTTTTTTTTTTTTTCTCTCACATTTTAAATGTGATGGAATTGTTCCGTTCTATAAGAACTAACACTGAGCATATTGCCAGTTGTTTGGAACATTGGGTACATTATTTTTTATTTTTTTTCTCTCTCACATTTTAAATGTGGTGGAATTGTTCCGTTCTATAAGAACTAACACTGAGCGTATTGCCAGTTGTTTGGAACATTGAGTACATTTGTAATCCTCCCAGCATGCAACAGGCTGCTCCATAAATGGAGCTATCTCATTCAAAGCGGAGATATGCAAAGTATAACGAAGCTGTTGCTGGGGATTTTGTTTATGGTGTGATCGGAGTGTTTTTGAAATTAACAAATTTATTTATTTGTTTATCCGTCTAAAATGAATTTTGACTGGGTATTTCGTGTTGCTGAATATCATTTCTATAAATTATAATATTGCGAATATTGATAATTGCGCGTTGCATAAGCAGCCATTATTAGCAGTTCTTCGGAGGAGGAGTAAACATTCACATCGATGCCTCGCATCGAAGGCAACAGTCGTGGCAGATATATTTGCCTCATTATCATTTGACTCTTTGAAGAAGAGTGCTGTTGCTTGAGTAATACCTCAAGGGAGCCATATTATCCATATCACGGATATGCGAGGAATGGCTCAGCTATGAATGGAATGTTTTTAGTATAATCGGAGTATTTTTGGAGTTAACAATGTTATTGCTAACTCTGTCTAAAATTTGTTTGGAGTAATTTCGTATTGCAGAATATCGTTTCCCTATAATATAATATTGCGAATATTGATAATTGCGCGTTGAAGAGTGTACATTTTTTGATTTTACTAATCGTCATTGTTTTTGGCGCTAACGAGTTTCGGAAATACAAATTTTTCTTTATTCATTTGGCAACCCTTAAATTACATAATAGTCAATCGCATAATCCCTGTTCGGAAGCATCACGATATAGAATATTTGTTCTGTATGATCTTGGCAATGTCAAGTAGTGTGTTGTACACGTTTATCGCATCGTTGTGATTTTCATGACGATTTTATTTCTGACGGGAGAGTATCCTGCCGTGATTTGCCCCAATATGCAACACGCTGCTCCATAAATGGAGCTATCTCATCCAAATCAGAGATATGCAAAGTATAACGAAGCAGTTGCTGGGGATTTTGTTATTGGTGTGATCGGAGAGTTTTTGGAGTTAACAATTTTATTTGTTTACCCGTCTAAAATGAATTTTGACTGGGTATTTCGTGTTGCTGAATATCGTTTCTATAAATTATAATATTGCGAATATTGATAATTGCGCGTTGCATAAGCAGCCATTATTAGCAGTTCTTCGGAGGAGGAGTAAACATTCACATCGATGCCTCGCATCGAAGGCAATATTTGCCTCACTATCATTTGACTCTTTGAAGAAGAGTGCTGTTGCTTGAGTAATACCTCAAGGGAGCCATATTATCCATATCACGGATATGCGAGGAATGGCTCAGCTATGAATGGAATGTTTTTAGTATAATCGGAGTATTTTTGGAGTTAACAATGTTATTGCTAACTCTGTCTAAAATTTGTTTGGAGTAATTTCGTATTGCAGAATATCGTTTCCTTATAATATAATATTGCGAATATTGTAAATTTTTTGATTTTACTAATCGTCATTGTATTTGGCGCCAAGGAGTTTCGGGAGTATCACGATATAAATATTTTAAAAGAGTGAATTTTTTGGTTTTACTACTCGTCAAAGTATCTGATTACAGAAAGCGTTCGATACAGTTTTTGGAGTGCATGTTTCGAGCTGCAGAATATCGTTTCCATATAATATTGCGAGTATTGATAATTGCGCATTGTATAGTCCTCGGCGCGAATGAGAATCGGAAGTATCACGATATAAAGTATTTTAAAAGATTTATAAATAAAAATTTTTCTTTATTCATTTGGCAACCCTTAAATTACATAATAGTCAATCGCATAATCCCTGTTCGGAAGCATCACGATATAGAATATTTGTTCTGTATGATCTTGGCAATGTCAAGTAGTGTGTTGTACACGTTTATCGCATCGTTGTGATTTTCATGACGATTTTATTTCTGACGGGAGAGTATCCTGCCGTGATTTGCCCCAATATGCAACACGCTGCTCCATAAATGGAGCTATCTCATCCAAAGCGGAGATATGCAAAGTATAACGAAGCTGTTGCTGGGGATTTTGTTTATGGTGTGATCGGAGAGTTTTTGGAGTTAACAATTTTATTTGTTTACCCGTCTAAAATGAATTTTGACTGGGTATTTCGTGTTGCTGAATATCGTTTCTATAAATTATAATATTGCGAATATTGATAATTGCGCGTTGCATAAGCAGCCATTATTAGCAGTTCTTCGGAGGAGGAGTAAACATTCACATCGATGCCTCGCATCGAAGGAAACAGTCGTGGCAGATATATTTGCCTCATTATCATTTGACTCTTTGAAGAAGAGTGCTGTTGCTTGAGCAATACCTCAAGGGAGCCATATTATCCATATCACGGATATGCGAGGAATGGCTCAGCTATGAATGGAATGTTTTTAGTATAATCGGAGTATTTTATTGCTAACTCTGTCTAAAATTTGTTTGGAGTAATTTCGTATTGCAGAATATCGTTTCCTTATAATATAATATTGCGAATATTGATAATTCCGCTTTGAAGAGTGTACATTTTTTGATTTTACTAATCGTCATTGTTTTTGGCGCTAACGAGTTTCGGAAATACAAATTTTTCTTTATTCATTTGGCAACCCTTAAATTACATAATAGTCAATCGCATAATCCCTGTTCGGAAGCATCACGATATAGAATATTTGTTCTGTATGATCTTGGCAATGTCAAGTAGTGTGTTGTACACGTTTATCGCATCGTTGTGATTTTCATGACGATTTTATTTCTGACGGGAGAGTATCCTGCCGTGATTTGCCCTAATATACAAAGTATAACGAAGCTGTTGCTGGGGAGTTTGTTTATGGTGTGATCGGAGTGTTTTTGAAGTTAACAATTTTATTTGTTTATCCGTCTAAAATGAATTTTGACTGGGTATTTCGTGTTGCTGAATATCATTTCTATAAATTATAATATTGCGAATATTGATAATTGCGCGTTGCATAAGCAGCCATTATTAGCAGTTCTTCGGAGGAGGAGTTAGCATTCACATTGATGCCTCGCATCGAAGGCAACAGTCGTGGCAGATATATTTGCCTCATTATCATTTGACTCTTTGAAGAAGAGTGCTGTTGCTTGAGTAATACCTCAAGGGAGCCATATTATCCATATCACGGATATGCGAGGAATGGCTCAGCTATGAATGGAATGTTTTTAGTATAATCGGAGTATTTTTGGAGTTAACAATGTTATTGCTAACTCTGTCTAAAATTTGTTTGGAGTAATTTCGTATTGCAGAATATCGTTTCCTTATAATATAATATTGCGAATATTGTAAATTTTTTGATTTTACTAATCGTCATTGTATTTGGCGCCAAGGAGTTTCGGGAGTATCACGATATAAAATATTTTAAAAGAGTGAATTTTTTGGTTTTACTACTCGTCAAAGTATCTGATTACAGAAAGCGTTCGATACAGTTTTTGGAGTGCATGTTTCGAGCTGCAGAATATCGTTTCCATATAATATTGCGAGTATTGATAATTGCGCATTGTATAGTCCTCGGCGCGAATGAGAATCGGAAGTATCACGATATAAAGTATTTTAAAAGATTTATAAAAAAAAATTTTCTTTATTCATTTGGCAACCCTTAAATTACATAATAGTCAATCGCATAATCCCTGTTCGGAAGCATCACGATATAGAATATTTGTTCTGTATGATCTTGGCAATGTCAAGTCGTCTGTTGTACACGTTTATCGCATCGTTGTGATTTTCATGACGATTTTATTTCTGACGGGAGAGTATCCTGCCGTGATTTGCCCCAATATGCAACACGCTGCTCCATAAATGGAGCTATCTCATCCAAATCAGAGATATGCAAAGTATAACGAAGCAGTTGCTGGGGATTTTGTTATTGGTGTGATCGGAGAGTTTTTGGAGTTAACAATTTTATTTGTTTACCCGTCTAAAATGAATTTTGACTGGGTATTTCGTGTTGCTGAATATCGTTTCTATAAATTATAATATTGCGAATATTGATAATTGCGTGTTGCATAAGCAGCCATTATTAGCAGTTCTTCGGAGGAGGAGTAAACATTCACATCGATGCCTCGCATCGAAGGAAACAGTCGTGGCAGATATATTTGCCTCATTATCATTTGACTCTTTGAAGAAGAGTGCTGTTGCTTGAGTAATACCTCAAGGGAGCTATATTATCCATATCACGGATATGCGAGGAATGGCTCAGCTATGAATGGAATGTTTTTAGTATAATCGGAGTATTTTTGGAGTTAACAATGTTATTGCTAACTCTGTCTAAAATTTGTTTGGAGTAATTTCGTATTGCAGAATATCGTTTCCTTATAATATAATATTGCGAATATTGTAAATTTTTTGATTTTACTAATCGTCATTGTATTTGGCGCCAAGGAGTTTCGGGAGTATCACGATATAAAATATTTTAAAAGAGTGAATTTTTTGGTTTTACTACTCGTCAAAGTATCTGATTACAGAAAGCGTTCGATACAGTTTTTGGAGTGCATGTTTCGAGCTGCAGAATATCGTTTCCATATAATATTGCGAGTATTGATAATTGCGCATTGTATAGTCCTCGGCGCGAATGAGAATCGGAAGTACACGATATAAAGTATTTTAAAAGATTTATAAATACCTGTTTTTCTGTATTCATTTGGCGACCCTTAAATTACAGAATAGTCAATCGTATAATCCTTGTTCGGAAGCATCACGATATAAAATATGTGTTCTGTTTGATCTTGGCAATGTCAAGTCATGTGTCGTTGTGATCTTCATGACGACTTTATTTCTGACGGGAGAGTATCCTGCCGTGATTTGCCCCAATATGCAACACGCTGCTCCATAAATGGAGCTATCTCATCCAAATCAGAGATATGCAAAGTATAACGAAGCTGTTGCTGGGGATTTTGTTATTGGTGTGATCGGAGAGTTTTTGGAGTTAACAATTTTATTTGTTTACCCGTCTAAAATGAATTTTGACTGGGTATTTCGTGTTGCTGAATATCGTTTCTATAAATTATAATATTGCGAATATTGATAATTGCGTGTTGCATAAGCAGCCATTATTAGCAGTTCTTCGGAGGAGGAGTAAACATTCACATCGATGCCTCGCATCGAAGGAAACAGTCGTGGCAGATATATTTGCCTCATTATCATTTGACTCTTTGAAGAAGAGTGCTGTTGCTTGAGTAATACCTCAAGGGAGCCATATTATCCATATCACGGATATGCGAGGAATGGCTCAGCTATGAATGGAATGTTTTTAGTATAATCGGAGTATTTTTGGAGTTATCAATGTTATTGCTAACTCTGTCTAAAATTTGTTTGGAGTAATTTCGTATTGCAGAATATCGTTTCCTTATAATATAATATTGCGAATATTGTAAATTTTTTGATTTTACTAATCGTCATTGTATTTGGCGCCAAGGAGTTTCGGGAGTATCACGATATAAAATATTTTAAAAGAGTGAATTTTTTGGTTTTACTACTCGTCAAAGTATCTGATTACAGAAAGCGTTCGATACAGTTTTTGGAGTGCATGTTTCGAGCTGCAGAATATCGTTTCCATATAATATTGCGAGTATTGATAATTGCGCATTGTATAGTCCTCGGCGCGAATGAGAATCGGAAGTACACGATATAAAGTATTTTAAAAGATTTATAAATACCTGTTTTTCTGTATTCATTTGGCGACCCTTAAATTACAGAATAGTCAATCGTATAATCCTTGTTCGGAAGCATCACGATATAAAATATGTGTTCTGTTTGATCTTGGCAATGTCAAGTCATGTGTCGTTGTGATCTTCATGACGACTTTATTTCTGACGGGAGAGTATCCTGCCGTGATTTGCCCCAATATGCAACACGCTGCTCCATAAATGGAGCTATCTCATCCAAATCAGAGATATGCAAAGTATAACGAAGCTGTTGCTGGGGATTTTGTTTATGGTGTGATCGGAGTGTTTTTGAAGTTAACAAATTTATTTGTTTATCCGTCTAAAATGAATTTCGACTGGGTATTTCGTGTTGCTGAATATCATTTCTATAAATTATAAAATTGCGAATATTGATAATTGCGCGTTGCATAAGCAGCCATTATTAGCAGTTCTTCGGAGGAGGAGTAAACATTCACATCGATGCCTCGCATCGAAGGCAACAGTCGTGGCAGATATATTTGCCTCACTATCATTTGACTCTTTGAAGAAGAGTGCTGTTGCTTGAGTAATACCTCAAGGGAGCCAGCTATGAATGGAATGTTTTTGTTTGGAGTAATTTCGTATTGCAGAATATCGTTTCCTTATAATATAATATTGCGAATATTGTAAATTTTTTGATTTTACTAATCGTCATTGTATTTGGCGCCAAGGAGTTTCGGGAGTATCACGATATAAAATATTTTAAAAGAGTGAATTTTTTGGTTTTACTACTCGTCAAAGTATCTGATTACAGAAAGCGTTCGATACAGTTTTTGGAGTGCATGTTTCGAGCTGCAGAATATCGTTTCCATATAATATTGCGAGTATTGATAATTGCGCATTGTATAGTCCTCGGCGCGAATGAGAATCGGAAGTATCACGATATAAAGTATTTTAAAAGATTTATAAAAAAAAATTTTCTTTATTCATTTGGCAACCCTTAAATTACATAATAGTCAATCGCATAATCCCTGTTCGGAAGCATCACGATATAGAATATTTGTTCTGTATGATCTTGGCAATGTCAAGTCGTCTGTTGTACACGTTTATCGCATCGTTGTGATTTTCATGACGATTTTATTTCTGACGGGAGAGTATCCTGCCGTGATTTGCCCCAATATGCAACACGCTGCTCCATAAATGGAGCTATCTCATCCAAATCAGAGATATGCAAAGTATAACGAAGCAGTTGCTGGGGATTTTGTTATTGGTGTGATCGGAGAGTTTTTGGAGTTAACAATTTTATTTGTTTACCCGTCTAAAATGAATTTTGACTGGGTATTTCGTGTTGCTGAATATCGTTTCTATAAATTATAATATTGCGAATATTGATAATTGCGTGTTGCATAAGCAGCCATTATTAGCAGTTCTTCGGAGGAGGAGTAAACATTCACATCGATGCCTCGCATCGAAGGAAACAGTCGTGGCAGATATATTTGCCTCATTATCATTTGACTCTTTGAAGAAGAGTGCTGTTGCTTGAGTAATACCTCAAGGGAGCTATATTATCCATATCACGGATATGCGAGGAATGGCTCAGCTATGAATGGAATGTTTTTAGTATAATCGGAGTATTTTTGGAGTTAACAATGTTATTGCTAACTCTGTCTAAAATTTGTTTTGGAGTAATTTCGTATTGCAGAATATCGTTTCCTTATAATATAATATTGCGAATATTGTAAATTTTTTGATTTTACTAATCGTCATTGTATTTGGCGCCAAGGAGTTTCGGGAGTATCACGATATAAAATATTTTAAAAGAGTGAATTTTTTGGTTTTACTACTCGTCAAAGTATCTGATTACAGAAAGCGTTCGATACAGTTTTTGGAGTGCATGTTTCGAGCTGCAGAATATCGTTTCCATATAATATTGCGAGTATTGATAATTGCGCATTGTATAGTCCTCGGCGCGAATGAGAATCGGAAGTACACGATATAAAGTATTTTAAAAGATTTATAAATACCTGTTTTTCTGTATTCATTTGGCGACCCTTAAATTACAGAATAGTCAATCGTATAATCCTTGTTCGGAAGCATCACGATATAAAATATGTGTTCTGTTTGATCTTGGCAATGTCAAGTCATGTGTCGTTGTGATCTTCATGACGACTTTATTTCTGACGGGAGAGTATCCTGCCGTGATTTGCCCCAATATGCAACACGCTGCTCCATAAATGGAGCTATCTCATCCAAATCAGAGATATGCAAAGTATAACGAAGCTGTTGCTGGGGATTTTGTCTTTGGTGTGATCGGAGTGTTTTTGAAGTTAACAAATTTATTTGTTTATCCGTCTAAAATGAATTTCGACTGGGTATTTCGTGTTGCTGAATATCATTTCTATAAATTATAAAATTGCGAATATTGATAATTGCGCGTTGCATAAGCAGCCATTATTAGCAGTTCTTCGGAGGAGGAGTAAACATTCACATCGATGCCTCGCATCGAAGGCAACAGTCGTGGCAGATATATTTGCCTCACTATCATTTGACTCTTTGAAGAAGAGTGCTGTTGCTTGAGTAATACCTCAAGGGAGCCAGCTATGAATGGAATGTTTTTGTTTGGAGTAATTTCGTATTGCAGAATATCGTTTCCTTATAATATAATATTGCGAATATTGTAAATTTTTTGATTTTACTAATCGTCATTGTATTTGGCGCCAAGGAGTTTCGGGAGTATCACGATATAAAATATTTTAAAAGAGTGAATTTTTTGGTTTTACTACTCGTCAAAGTATCTGATTACAGAAAGCGTTCGATACAGTTTTTGGAGTGCATGTTTCGAGCTGCAGAATATCGTTTCCATATAATATTGCGAGTATTGATAATTGCGCATTGTATAGTCCTCGGCGCGAATGAGAATCGGAAGTATCACGATATAAAGTATTTTAAAAGATTTATAAATAAACATTTTTCTTTATTCATTTGGCAACCCTTAAATTACATAATAGTCAATCGTATTATCCTTGTTTGGAAGCATCACGAATAGTATATATATTCTGTATGATCTTGGTAATGTCAAGTCGTGTGTTGTACACGTTTATCGCATCGTTGTGATTTTCATGACGATTTTATTTCTGACGGGAGAGTATTCTGCCGTGATTTGCCCCAATATTCAACACGCTGCTCCATAAATGGAGCTATCTCATCCAAATCAGAGATATGCAAAGTATAACGAAGCTGTTGCTGGGGATTCTTTATACGGTGTGGTCGGAGTGTTTTTGGAGTTAACAATTTTATTTGTTTACCCGTCTAAAATGAATTTTGACTGGGTATTTCGTGTTGCTGAATATCGTTTCTATAAAAGGAATCCTGTCGAAGTCCTCGAAATGAATGGTAATTAAGATACCTTAATATAGTAGGGGTTGATCACTGTCTTTTAACTTGACAGTTTATGACATTCATAAATTTTCTTATATTGAACAATGATGAACAAAAGTATTTTGATAACGCATTGCATTGTATTTTCATTCACTCAGACTGAAACATATTGTTTAGAATGCATCAGAGGCATCAGGAATGTAGGTGTCTTCCTCAGAGATAATATTAATATTGTCATTAATTGGGGCAACAGTGTCTGAATCATTATCTTTTTTCCCGATACGCATCTTGGGTGGTGGCGATTCTTTACCTGGTACTATTTTGCCTATTTCGCGGTACAAAAGCATCGCTTTCACCGCTCGCCTCGCTGATGTTGCCGAAATCAACCATCTAGTTGATGGTGTGCGGATGATCGCACCACCACGCTTCAGTTCACGCACCTCGTGTATACGAACGCCGAGGACGGGAGCAACTGTGGTTGCAGCAACAGCAGCATACGAAGCGACGAGGGGGGCGGCTCTATCGATTGCAGCAGCGCTAACAACTTGTGGAGTAGCAACCTGAGGGCGAAGACGCTGGAGCGTCTCTAACTCCTTTGTCTTTCCATACAATTCAATAACTTACTCCTGATACTTTGCAGATATATTTAACACTCCTATTGCAACTTCACATGGCACATCATTGCAGATCACCACATCCCTCAACTTCTTCTCAATTGTTTGTAGCGTTGTATAAACAAGTTTGCACTAATTGACTCACCTGAAGAAGCAAAAGCAATGGAAGCAATAGAAGCAACAGAGGCAGCAGGAGCAGCAGAGGCATCAAGTGGCGATTCTTTATCTGATACTACTTTGCCATCTTTGGTCACAGGAGGCTTTCTAGATCCTTTTCTACGCATGATCCTTTTTTTCGCCTCGCTGATGTTGCCGAAATCAACCTCAGACATCTTAGGAGTGATTGGATTTAATTCGTTTGATATTTCCTTTATTTGTGAGTTCTTGGACACTCATAAATTGTTAAAATATGTTTGCAGTAGATTTTCAATAATTTTTCACAATTTAGAACAAATGTGTTCCTAGTTGCATCGTGAGTGCATTTTTTGTGCCTTTTTCCCTGTTTTTCTGGGGAGCAGTGTTTGGAATATCCAGACTTTCTTTTCTATCTTCACTTCCATAGATAAGAGACTATAATTTGGCTAATTTATTAATAACAATATTTTGGTCTATATTCACATCAAATTCGAAACATTTTCCTTATCGAGATTTTTGTTGTCTGCCCATCGTAACGTACCTTTTGGGGATTTTCTTGGGTAGCAGTTGATGCGCTTGCAAAGAACAGACATCTTAGGCGTGATTGGATTTAATTCTTCTGATATCCCTTCAATATTTCCTTTATTAGTGAGCTCTTCTAGTTGCATCGTGAGTGCATTTTTTGTGTCTTTTCCCCTGTTTCTCTGGGGAGCAGAGTTTGGAATATCAAACGGATAACTGTTGTTTCTGAGCTATTATATACATAGTACATGCATACATTTTCGACTAGGCTATACCCTTTTTATACGAGAATCCAATTGAGTGGAGAGCACGGCTTTAACTTGCACATCTTAGTAACTGTATCTTTCAGATGTTGTAGAAGATTTGGGCTCGGTTTTTTAATTGACAATTTCTTAGTGGTTATTGGGGTAGTTGTTTCTATAATATTGACAGATGGAAATATTAAATTGTATTGGCCGCCATTTTCGGCTGATATTTCGCAGGCTTTGATTTAGATCTGCTGCCTTTTTTACTGGGCGCTTGGTAGTACTTGCCACGGTTCCTGCTTTTGACTGCTTTTATCCGATGGCAAGCCTCAGCATGGTGTATTTTTTCTCGACAGGATGACAACCAAACAAAATTGAACAATGCCTTGCAAAAACTTCATCCGTTTATTTCTGCAGACTGTGTGCGGTAACAGAATCCATTCGATTGTTGAATATACAATCTCTTTGATTTCACTATTTGAATTCCGTTTTAAATTTGCTTTAAGAGAGCAAAAGATTGTACGAAAACAGAATTTATTTTATATTGGCGTGAACTGTACGGGAAGTGTATTGAAAAGGCTGTGACCAGTATGTATTTATTAATATTGTTATTGAGGTTGATATATTTTAATAGTGCTATTTCTCATTTGCAGGACCTGGCATTGGGCCCCCACAAGCTATTTTTGGCATTCCATTCCCCACCTATGATGAAGTTGTTATAGATGTAAAATATCAAATATTTCAAAAGATTTATACATATATGGACTTTTATTTTTATACATTTATTAGCAAACCCGGCGAACTCTGTTTCGCCACTAGATGGATCCCCATTTGCGGATTAAAACATGAAGAAACATTATTATTATTATTTTCTTTTTTTTATATTAGAAAAGGAAAAATTTTATTTCATTTCACAACAGTAATGAATTAATTTCGATTACAAAAATGTAATTTATTTACACTTCTCAAATTTAACAAGTAAGAACGTTGCAGTTAGGCGCAACTAACAGCGATATACTTTGTTCCCATAGGTGCATCTTATTTTTTTAATAAACATTTAATTAACGAAATATTTCGGCAATTAGCAAACGTACATGGCAAGCAACAAACGTTTTCCCTACACATGCATACAGATTTACACATGTACACACTATACGAGTATACACACAATTTTCTATGTATACATACAAAAGTTTGGATGCCAGAATATTCTAAGAATTGTGACTGAATTGAGAATTTTTCGATCGTTACTTAAGTTTTGTCAAAAGGCGCTCTAGCAATGCCTTATTTGGTTTTAGTTAACGAAACCCAAGTCAGGGCAGTGGCGCTGGTGGTAAGCGCTATGCAAGCTATACTTAGGTGCGTGGGTTTGAATCCCGCAGAAAACTTTTTTTCAAAAATTATGTATTTTTTATTTTTTTAATATTTGTATATTTATTATAAAATGTTTGCTGCCAATTGATAATCATTTATAAACATACGCATATGAATTGTGCATTTAAGTAAAAACTAAAACTGCTTTATGCTTTCCGATTTGCGATGCTGTGTGGCAGGCAGTTTTTTCTATGCATGCATATATGTATGTATGCATGTGTACGTGTATACACATCCAAAAGTGTATACATATTGCAAGAATTGCGATTGTATTGTTTTGTGTCGTCACAAACTGCTGATCAGCTGGTCAGCTGATCAGCTGTGAATTTATTTAGGTTTAGCTAACGATTACATGTTGTTTTCAAAAGACCCAGGTTCGAATCCCGCTGGAAACTTTTTATTTATTAATCAAAAACTTATGAATTTTATTTTTTAAATTCATTAATATTATTATATTTATGTTAAAATGCTTTTTGCCATCTTAGCAATTGCTACTAAGCTATTGTATGCATGAATTATGCAGTTGGCCACAACAAACTTCTTTGCCGATTTGCCACGCCCCCAGGCAACGTAGACGCATAATTTTTTGCCAATTCTTAGAAAGGGCCGAGGCTAACATGCCTGCAAAATTTGGTTGCTTACATTCCAAAAATGCGAAAATTACAGGGTATTTTTCGATATGCCACGCCCCCAAAGAGGCTGAAAAATTATTTTTGGGGGATCGATAGAGGAGAACATTAGTAACTCAACCATCCAATTTTCAAGCTTCTAGCTCTAAAACTGTAGGAGATATAAGCTTTTGCGGTTTGCCACGCCCCCTGTGGGCGTAGATATATCTACCATAGCTTATTAGTCTTGGGTTGTCAACCCGAGTATACATGCAAAATTTCAAGTCTCTAGTGTCAATAGTGTTCAAAATATAGCAGAATTTGAAAAATCACTGTATATTCAGGTCCGATTTGCCACGCCCCCAATGGGCGTAGACATAAAACTTTTTGATCGATCTTCTTAGAAGCATAACATTAACTCACATGCAAAATTTCAGCGTTCTAGCTTTAACGGTGTAGAAGATACGTATTTCCCGATTTGCCACGCCCCCAATGGGCGTAGATATATCCGCCATAGCTTTTTGAACTTGGGTTGTCACCCCGAGTATACATTTCAAATTGCAACTCTCTAGCTCATCATCTAGTATGATAACTTAACTATGGGCGGAAGAGTTTTCCGATTTGCCACGCCCCTAGTGGGCGGATCGGGAAAATTTTTACACTTTATAATTCGGGAACATATATGAGTATATGTTTAAAATTTCAAGTCTCTAGCTCTAATAGCGCCGAAAAATATTGCGTTCATACGGACAGACGGACAGACGGACGGACAGCAAGACGGACATTGCACAAACCCAATATACTTTTTCCCCTTCGGGAACAAAGTATAAAAATTACAGTGAATCCAAATTAAATACTGAATCGAAGCGTGTCCGCAAATTATCCCTTTCATTGCAGTGCTCTTTGGTAAACCATATTCTTTGTTTTTATACTTTGTTCCCAAAGGGAAGAAAGTATATTGGGTTGTGCAATGTCCGTCTTGCTGTCCGTCCGTCTGTCCGTCTGTCCGTATGAACGCAATATTTTTCGGCGCTATTAGAGCTAGAGACTTGAAATTTTAAACATATACTCATATATGTTCCCGAATTATAAAGTGTAAAAATTTTCCCGATCCGCCCACTAGGGGCGTGGCAAATCGGAAAACTCTTCCGCCCATAGTTAAGTTATCATACTAGATGATGAGCTAGAGAGTTGCAATTTGAAATGTATACTCGGGGTGACAACCCAAGTTCAAAAAGCTATGGCGGATATATCTACGCCCATTGGGGGCGTGGCAAATCGGGAAATACGTATCTTCTACACCGTTAAAGCTAGAACGCTGAAATTTTGCATGTGAGTTAATGTTATGCTTCTAAGAAGATCGATCAAAAAGTTTTATGTCTACGCCCATTGGGGGCGTGGCAAATCGGACCTGAATATACAGTGATTTTTCAAATTCTGCTATATTTTGAACACTATTGACACTAGAGACTTGAAATTTTGCATGTATACTCGGGTTGACAACCCAAGACTAATAAGCTATGGTAGATATATCTACGCCCACAGGGGGCGTGGCAAACCGCAAAAGTTTATATCTCCTACAGTTTTAGAGCTAGAAGCTTGAAAATCGGATGGTTGAGTTACTAATGTTCTCCTCTATCGATGCCCTAAAAATAATTTTTCAGCCTCTTTGGGGGCGTGGCATATCGAAAAATGCCCTGTAATTTTCGCATTTTTGGAATGTAAGCAACCAAATTTTGCAGGCATGTTAGCCTCGGCCCTTTCTAAGAACTGGCAAAAATTATGCGTCTACGCCCCCTGGGGGCGTGGCAAATCGGCAAAGAAATTTGTTGTGGCCAACTGCATAATTCATGCATATAATAGCTTAGTAGCAATTGCTATGATGGCAGAAAGCATTTTAACATAAATATAATAATATTAATGAATTTAAAAAATAAAATTCATAAGTTTTTGATTAATAAATAAAAAGTTTCTAGCGGGATTCGAACCTGGGTCTTTTGACAACAACATGTAATCGTTAGCTAAACCTAAATAAATTCACAGCTGATCAGCTGACCAGCTGATCAGCAGCTTGTGACAAAACAAAACAATACAATCCTTCTTGCAATATATATATACACTTGGATGTGTATACACAAATACAAACATCTGTGTACATTCATACATACATATATGCATGCATAGAAAAACTGCTTGCAAAGCAAGCAGCGTGGCAAATCGGAAAAGTTGTTTTGCTTTTTGCTTAAATGCACAATTAATATGCGTATGTTTATAAATTATTATCAATTGGCAGCAAGCATTTTATATTAAATATACAAATATAAAAAAAATTAAAAAATAATAATTTTTTAAAAAAGCTTTCTGCGGGATTCGAACCCACGCACCTAAGTATAGCTTGCATAGCGCTTACCACCAGCGCCACTGCCATCGGTTGAAACCCGATAACTAAAACCAAATAAGCCATTGCTAGAACGCCTTTTGACAAAACTAAAGTAACGATCGAAAAATTCCCAATTCAGTCACAATTCTTAGAATATTCTGGCATGCAAACTTTTGTATGCATACATAGAAAATGTGTGTATACTCCTATAGTGTGTACATGTGTAAATCTGTATGTATGTGTAGGAAAAACGTTTGTTGCTTGCCATGTACGTTTTCTAATTGCCGAAATATTTCGTTAATTAAATGTTTATTAAATAAATAAGATGCACCTATGGGAACAAAGTATATCGCAGTTAGTTGCGCCTAACTGCAACGTTCTTACTTGTTTTGATCTGACGTTAACACAAACAAGCGGATGAAAATAATTATTACAAATCAATTTTTAAATAAAGATCAAATCATAACTTTTATTTTCAATTTTTATTATAAAAATCAAAAATAAAAATTATGCCGTGATTTTTATTTTAAAAATTGAAATACAAATCAAATTGAAATATCTTTTGATACAAAGGAGCTAGATCATATATAGAACTATATATATGATCTACGCATCAATATCTTTCAGATGATATATAATATGTATGTAATTATGTACTTGTGTATGTATATTTAGTTATCTGTTTAGGCAGTTGCCCAGGCCTCCTATTCAGCGAGTAATGTGTAGACACAAATGATTCAAAGACATAGATTGAATTATATACTAATCACTATATATATCTACATATGTATACATATATATCTCGCCACCTTCCCTGACTTCCTCCCATAGATTATATAACATTTCAAATGTTTGGAAATATTTTATTTATTTAGTTTTAGGAACATTATTTTTTTTATCGAATCTGCAGATAAGTTGCATCTTAAATCTGTTATTAATAGCTTAAGAGCAGAAAATGCTCTTTCCACCGAAACCTGTGTGGCAGGTACAGCATGCAGTATCTTTGCAAGACGGTACAGACGTGGATATGTGAATTTTTTGTCCTCCCAATACTTCATTATGTCCACGTTTAAATCTATGGGCTTTGGCGAGTATCCGTAAATTTCCGTTATTGCCAATTTTAGCTCCGGTTCGTCTTCTTCCTCAGACTCTTCACACTCTGATGCAACCTCAATTGAGTTCAGGTATGCATTCAAAAATGAGCATGTGCTCTGCGATGACAGCTCAATACCATCGTCGGGTTGAATTGACGATGTCTCTACGGCATCTGGGGAAGCCCGTTTCTCGCTAGCTTGGCTCTCCTGATAAACGAAACAAAAAACATAATAATTAATTTTCATATAAATATGTATGGTGCCATCAAGCTCACCTGTTTATTTATAGCAAGTATTTGCCGCATTAATCCTACCAAATGATTTTTGGCCGCCGCAAGCTGAAGTGGATTCTTAAGCAGAATACGCCGAATTCTAGGATCCAAATAAATGGCAGCGAGAATTACGTCATTTGTTGTGAGCTTTTCCTTTCGAGTTTCTAAGCATTTGGCTAGATCCTCACTATGAATATTTGTAGTCATAGATTTTATCATAAGCTTTGTTTCCAAAAAAGCTTATAAAAGTCACCAAAAAAAAGTTGCTCGCTTTGTAGCTTTATTTCAATTTTTAAAATAAAAATCACGGCATAATTTTTATTTTTGATTTTTATAATAAAAATTGAAAATAAAAGTTATGATTTGATTTTTATTTAAAAATTGATTTGTAATAATTATTTTTGATTTTTATCATAAAAATCAATTATAATAATTAAAAATAATTTCATTTTAATAACGCTAAAAATAATTATTATTTCTTAATTTTTATTTTAAAAATTATAACTGTTACGGTCCCTGGTTTAAACTCAAAGGGCATATCTGTTGAGATCATCGGAGTCTTTGGAATAAGAACTACCTCATCTTTAAATTTTCCTTTGAGTATCGACGCGTGAATCACATTACTCATTAGTTTTCTTATCACCAAACGCGTTCCATTGCACAGTTTTGGTTGGTTTAAATTTCTAAGCATGATAACTACCGAGCCAACCTTCAGTTGTAAATTGTGCGGTGGTAAACCAGGCACATCCAAGTAGTTCAAAAATGTAGTTGGATAATTAGTGGCTTCTTCGTCGTTTGTTACACAGTCGATAGATTTGAGTGAATACAGAGTACCTACGATTTGATTTTGAATTATAAAATTGAGGTCATGTACATCTTTATTTTTAGCCGCCAAAATTGCGCGCTCACTTAACCATTTAGTATTTTTGTGGTTAGCAATGATATCCGGAAATACTTTGTTGATAAGCCTATCTTTTGATGAGACGAAATTGCAAAAATTTTGAGAAAATTAAATCAAACCGCTCGATTCGTCAACAGGAACACGACCATTACCGATATTCAGCAATTGCTAAAATCATTGAACCACCAAAACATCTCGAGTCATTGCGCAGATCTTTTAATGTTCGGTCTAGTGCTTCCAAAGCGCGTTTGTGCGCCATTGTGCATTCGTCCCATATGATAATTTTTGATGCTACTAAAACTTTGGCCATTGCGGAGTGTTTCGAAATGTTACATGTCGGTTGTTCATTAGTTTGAAGATTTAATGGCAATTTTAACGCTGAGTGAGCCGTACGGCATCCGTCAATGTATCCGCTATTCCAGAAGAAGCAATTGCTACCGTAATTTCAGATCTCGCACGTACAGTGGCCTAAATCAATAACATGAGGAATGTCTTCCCAGTTCCACCGGGGGGCATCCAAAAAAAAAAAAACCACCATTTCCATCATCAATTGCATTAATCAGTGTATCATAGACTTCCCTCTGCTTAGGATTCAACAGTGGTACATTTGTTTAAACTGATAGGATTAGTTCATGTAGATCATATTCACGTTCACGTTCTAATTCTCTATTAAATGCGTTATTCATTCCGCGATCTGGCGCTGGCATTCCTAACCTAACTAACAAACTGCCGCATATGAGGTAACACATATCTTCGATCAAGAGCAAGGCCTGGTTATGCATCTCCTGATTCGCCTCAAGATCGGGATTCTTGAGCTGACACGAATTCGATATAAAATGTCTTCGGACATGTTATCTTTGTATTTGTTCCACAGATCACGTGGGTTCGATGGGAAGCATGTCGAAATGATGATTGCAAATAATAAGCGTATCTGACTTGGAGATGCAGAAATAATTGCTTCAGCCATTGTCGTGTCCCAATGAGTATCGCTTTCAAGCAAATTCAGCTCTTGACATGCTGCATGAAATGTGGGGCACACTATACCATTAACAGTTCGTAGTGATTCAAATGATGTTTGCCGAACATGTACCAGCAACAACCGCAAATAAAACAAGTAAGAACGTTGCAGTTAGGCGCAACTAACAGCGATATACTTTGTTCCCATAGGTGCATCTTATTTTTTTAATAAACATTTAATTAACGAAATATTTCGGCAATTAGCAAACGTACATGGCAAGCAACAAACGTTTTCCCTACACATACATACAGATTTACACATGTACACACTATACGAGTATACACACAATTTTCTATGTATACATACAAAAGTTTGGATGCCAGAATATTTGTTTTCAATAATTATGTATTTTTTATTTTTTTAATATTTGTATATTTATTATAAAATGTTTGCTGCCAATTGATAATCATTTATAAACATACGCATATGAATTGTGCATTTAAGTAAAAACTAAAACTGCTTTATGCTTTCCGATTTGCGACGCTGTGTGGCAGGCAGTTTTTCTATGCATGCATATATGTATGTATGCATGTGTACGTGTATACACATCCAAAAGTGTATACATATTGCAAGAATTGCGATTGTATTGTTTTGTGTCGTCACAAACTGCTGATCAGCTGGTCAGCTGATCAGCTGTGAATTTATTTAGGTTTAGCTAACGATTACATGTTGTTTTCAAAAGACCCAGGTTCGAATCCCGCTGGAAACTTTTTATTTATTAATCAAAAAACTTATGAATTTTATTTTTTAAATTCATTAATATTATTATATTTATGTTAAAATGCTTTTTGCATTTGTATGCAAACACAATACACAATATGCGTAGATATATCCGCCATAGCTTTTTGAACTTGGGTTGTCACCCCGAGTATACATTTCAAATTGCAACTCTCTAGCTCATCATCTAGTATGATAACTTAACTATGGGCGGAAGAGTTTTCCGATTTGCCACGCCCCTAGTGGGCGGATCAGGAAAATTTTTACACTTTATAATTCGGGAACATATATGAGTATATGTTTAAAATTTCAAGTCTCTAGCTCTAATAGCGCCGAAAAATATTGCGTTCATACGGACAGACGGACAGACGGACAGACGGACGGACGGACAGACGGACAGACGGACAGACGGACGGACATTGCACAAACCCAATATACTTTTTCCCCTTCGGGAACAAAGTATAAACATTTATCATTCTTCGGATGAACTGTGTAAATACGACCAAGAGCATCAGCAGAACGCATATCTGGATGACCAGGAACTGCATTGCCTTGCTTCCGACGTTGAAATTTCTTCGATGTAGCGTTCCAAGTGTAATAACGTGGCATTTCCGAGTAAAGCAACGTTCGTGCGATCGGATCGTTTTAACAAATCGCAAAGAAACTGGTCAGTGTTGTCGCTGGAGGTGTTTGGGCACGTTGAGCAGCATTCGACGCTGTGAAATATACTCTCTGACCGTTCTCTAGATGCACCCCCAAATGTACAACAGTGGGATAACGTTCGTGAATAGGGAATGAGAATATACGCCAAATTGCTTCATTGCAGTTCACATATCTACCAACTTGATAGCGCGTGATTTCATCGTTGATATTGGATGTTTGGACCCCAAAAACCGCCATGTCGCTCCCTTTCGTGACATATTTGCAAATGTAAATGTTTAATAGCTTTCACCGAATTGAATGTTTTGGAAAGAAGTGGCGAATATGGAATAATCCAACTGTTGTCAACGGTGAAATCGTTTCCTTTCAATCTAGTTGTGATAGTTCCACCATTATCATCGGGCGATCGACGCCGATACAATGGATAACCATCGTTGCCTGTAATGGTTTCTTCCGTGAATTTTCGCGGATACCGTTTGGAACACTTCCCTTCGACCATGCACGGTGATTGGCGGTTGATATTACCACATGGTCCATGAATCATATTCGTGATTACTACATCATGTAGGTCTGGATCGGTTTCAGGAGAAGGAATCACCGCACATATGATGTCATCTATTTGATCTGACCGAATTCTGTCTACTAACCAAATTAGAATGTGAGCATGCGGTAGGCCTTGTTTTTGCCATTTAACTGAATACATCCAGCATCGAGTAATTCCAAAGACGTGTTGCTTAACAATGTAATTTATTAGTGACCGAATTTTCTGCTTGAAAACCCGTGAGACAAATCCAACAAATCAAAAACCATGAAAATTGGTCCAGCAGATCTCGAGTTATAAGTATCGTAACAAAACCGACTTTGTTTTATATATATATATATATATATATTGATATAGATAACAATTTATAAAAAATACAATTTAAAAACATTCATAAGTATTTTTCATTTTTATATAATTACAACATATAAATAAATAAATCAATGTATTATCGTTTTGGAGATTGATCTTAAAACTATTCTCGGCAATTCGATCGAATGGACAGTTATTTAAATAATATTATATTCCGTGTTTTCCTTTGTGTTGGTCGGCATTATCTCCAGACTTAATGTGAAAATTATATATAAATATTTAAATTAATTATCTTGAGGTAATCTTAGGAACTATCAAATTCTAAGAAATTACTAGAGCAGCTTGGCGCAGAATTTTGCCATATGCGAAAACTCAAATCTGGATTGTCTTTTACGTAATAAAAATGCAATAGCTGAGTACTTCTAAAAACGGGTTTTAGTTATTGCAATTAGATTAGATTTACATTAAAAATAATTGTTTATTGACTGGCACCCTAAGTGCAATTAAACAATAGCGATAGAGTTCGTCTCTGGGAATCACGAGCTGTCAATTTGCATGAAAATTTCTTGATACAATGGTGCAAAATATGAAAAATTCTAAAATTTGCACTTGCCCGAACGAAAAGTTACAATTAATGTCTGCTCTACAGTCCAGACAAGCTATGCAGAGTCGGACAGAGCTTTTGCTGCCTAATATGCACAGTAACGCGTGCCTCGATCATGCGACTTGATTTCTATCAATCATACGTTCATGGGTCGCATCTTGCGCTAATAAAAGCCACTAAGTCTCTCAGCTCAGTAGAACTCGAGCAGGAACCATAAAATACGTAAAATACTAACAAACGTTAAGCTTTTGCATTGGAGTCCACTCAAATTCGTCATTGCTCGGGTTCTATACTTTGATGGACGATGCATGGGACACTTCAATCAATAAAAATATGAGAACTTCATTAGTGCACTTCGAGCAACTACCGATATATATATATATATATATATATATATATGTATATCCATATGTATGTATATAAGGATGTGTGGGTGTGCTTGAGTGCGAAATTTTGCATACACTCAAGAAAGACTAAATTTGAATTTTTATTATATATTAGGGTTGTCGAATATTTGCAAAATATCGTATCGATGATATTTTAAGTTTTGAAAAAATATATATATGATATTTGATATGTAACTTTAAAAATATCGATATATTCATATTTTTCGATTTTTTAAAAGCTTTTTTCTCACAATAAATTTATAATTCGACACACAAAATTCGTGTTTTTTGTGTAAGAATAATTTTTTTTATTTAAATGATAAAGACCGTTTTACTCCAGTATTCGGTACTCAAAGATTAAAAAAAGTAAGAAGGCTCTAGTCGAGACGGCTCGACTACGAGATACCCTGAACCCTGCAAAAAAGTGATACTCATCTCCTTTACGCACTTATGAGCGCGCGCTTTGCTAACTGCGCAGTTGCTGCCTTGGCTTGGGGGTGGGTTGGGCTGAACTTTGGACGCCTATAACTCAATTTCTAGATAAACGATCTTCATGAAATGAATCATAGTAGATTAAGAGTATCTATATCTATCTATGTGCCAAATTGCAAGTCTCTAGTATTTGGAATGCGTTTATTTTTTTCAAATTGTGGGCGGAGGGGGCGTGGCATCCAAAATCTAAAAACTACAAAATCTTCGTATCCATAATATCTATCTAAATATATAAAGTTCAAGTCTCTAGCTAAAACGGTGTAGAAGTTATACCCAAAAAACCTAAAAAATGAAAACGAATATTCGATTTTTATCGATAATTTGGAAATGGGACGAGTTATCGAAAAAACAAAATAAACTCGTATTGCGTAGCTAACATACGAGTGTTCCTGCAGAAGGAGACGTCGCAGACCCTATAAAGTATATATATTCTTGATCAGCATAAAAATATAAGTTGATTGAACCCTGTCCGTCTGTCCGTCCGTCCGTCCGTCCGTTCGTATGAACGTCGAGAATTCGGAAACTACAAAAGTTACAGAACTGAAATTTTACATGAATTCTCGTATGTTAGTTGCGCAGTACGATAACTTACAGCGCATTTAAAAACTATATATTTAATGTATTGCAATTCCTAACATTCCCCCATCGTAAAACTATGAGCGAGTTTTACCAAGAACATTAATAATATCTAACTAAGATACGGGACCCTTTAAAACATCCGTTGCTGTTTTTACCTCTGCTAATTACTTCTCTTTTAAAACTATCTTTCTATTCTCCCGATAAATTATCTAAAATATAAAATCATATATTAAATTTAATTAATATGAGATAAGATATTTTACAATCGTATTCTATATACATATATATATATATATTTTTTTTTTTTTTGGAGTATTAAAAGTTTTCTGCCAGTCTGAGGCTACGTCCGCTTGTGGGGTCTGATTAGCATGCGAACATAGCGTAAAGAGCCTTTGGGTCCAGGCTGAATGTGATTCCATAATATGCCCTTCCAGTAATCTATCTGGGTGCCATACTTCTGGTGGAACGTGCCAAACAAATTACTAAAATAAACACATTTATATCAGAGAGGGAGGCAGAGGAACATGAGTTGAGTTGAAGATGGAGTTACCACTCAATACAGTTGAGTCCATACCACCAGCCACCAGAGTGAATGCCTGCACAATTCTGGCCGTTGTCGTCGTTGTCCTGGTCGAAGGTGGTGAACTTTTTTCCGGCGTGATGGTGCAGCGCGTTGCCAGCATTGCCCTTGTAGGAGCCCAGCACATAGAGGATATACTTCTCGGCCTCGCTGCCGATGCTGAACTGATCGTAGTTCGCGAAGTACTCCTCATTACGCTCATTACGCATTATGATCAGCAGCTCGTAGTCGTCGCTGTTGGTCAGCTGGTGCAGCTTGTCCAAGCCAATGAAGAACTCCGAATTCAGCGAGCCGAAGCCCGTCTTATACGTCTGCCAATCCCGATGGAATTCCTCCTTGCCATTGAAACGATAGGCGATCACCAGCCAACCACCGTTGTGCTTCTCCTGCTCACAGCTAACATAGAAGGGCTTCATATCGGGAGATATGCGGATTCGCACCTGGCCATGCTTCTGGTTCACACAATTGCGAGGTGTGTCGTCGACTTCACTACCCACACTCGGGACGAGAGGTTGAAAGGACTGACTAACGAGATACTCAGAATTACTATTCGCATATTATTGTGTTGTTAGAAATTATATAATGTGCTTAATGTGCACAGCACTGAAAAACTTTATTAGCCATTTACTAATATGAATTTTATTCTTATTTTGTTTTTGTATTTTTATTTATCTGGTCTGAAAAGAAAATATAGAAAAAATTGCTGCAATAACGGCTTACTAAAGAACACAAAGAAAATGAAAATGAATTTTCAATTGAAATCCACTTTGAAATTGTAACCAAATTTAAGAGTCGTACTGCATCGTCAGTTTGAATAAAGATTTAAGTGTATTCTTCAATAAAATTTTCTGCATCTGATCTTAAATTGAGAAAAAAATAATGCAAATTTATTGGCTTGATTTGCACTTGAACTTCAATAAATACATTTAGATAGGCCAAATTTTATGTTTATTAATGTTTTTTAATGTTTATTAAAATAAATCATTTTGGCTAAATATACAATAGTTAAAAGCATTTGCCGATTTTTTTTTTTCAAAATAGTTATGGCGTCAACTGTACTTTATGGGGTCTAACAGAAACCTTATACTCTAAGCTTGTATTTTTAGTGAGTTCAGACTATCAATAATATAAATAATATAGTATATAAACTTTTTAGTAATTTTAAAGCGAACTGACCGGAAATCGGCGAAAGGTTTCGCTGTGTATATATATTGAAGGTTAACGCGGGATAGTTCCCGGTTCCAAGGTGGAATGTAGCCCTAGAAGAGGAGGTTTTTTTAGTCGGTAAGCAGTCATGCACTCCGACACACCGGCCAGTGACGACCTGACTGACGGTGCATAAAGCATTTACCTACCTCAGCTCAACAAAAAAAAAATCACTGTACATTAATGTATGTACAGTAACATAATAATTCTACATAAATCTGGATTTAGTTTCAAAGCACAATTTGAAATCCATAAGCTAGCTAAGCTCATTTGCCAATCACGCGTATATGTAATATGTAAATCTAGCTTATACAAGTAAATAGATAGGGGCCTCGTCATTCCACCTGTCTTACCCATAAATCACATTTTGCAGAGAGCACTGTCCGATAACGACAAGTAAAGAAATCTGTTTAACTTACATGCGCGATTCTATGGCTACGCCTGGCGCCTGGCTCTTGTACTCATCGAGAAGCTGTTGCACTTCGTTGAGATCCGCGCGCAGAGATTGCAGCTCGTCGGTCATGGAGTGAACTCTGAAAGAAATCAACTGTGTCATAAGCACCGTCGCCCCAAGCTTAAACATGACTTACCGCACCATCAGAGCATCGAGCACGGCCGCCGGACAGCCGTTTGTGTGCTGCGAAATAGGGAATGCGGGAGCATGAGCTCTAGCAAATCGAATCTAATGCGAAGTTAGCTTACATTGCGAAAGGGCTGCATCGAGTTCACCATGATATTTGTTACCATATTTCCGGGCTGCATTGTCGTCGACGGGGTGCTCAGACAGGTTAGCGCAGTGACCAGGGCTTCCAGAGTCATGCTGCCAGCGGATAAGTAACTGCGCTCGCAGCTCTGATTCGATATTGAGTTCGATGTGCACGCCAATAGCTCAGATAGCCAACTGCGACGTAATCGACCCTCGGCGAGTGCGCGATTCGTAGACTTGTTATGAGCCGCATAAGCTCAGACTCGACTAAGCTAAAGCTAAGATAAACTAGTTGCGCCGCAGACGACTGCATATAATAAATAGAATACTCGTTTTTAATGCGACCGTGTGCATCTGAATGTATAATGTATGCGATGACCTTTGCTGTTGCCGCTAGAGAGAGCGACACACGACACTCGAACTCGAACAGATACAGATTCAGCGACTAGAACTTCTAGCTTAGTATAGCCGTGCATCTGAACCGGGCCGTAATGTCGCAAATGATGCAGCTGGACACGCTGGTCACAATGCTGGCCTGCCTGACCACAACCCAAACCAATGTGAGCGATCAGGCGTTGCCCCTAGACGATGCGGTGAGTCAACTGAGCACATTATCTAAAATTCTATCAATTGCCTATGTCAGATATAGAAATGGAATATAGGAATGGATATGTATATGTTTATGTATATGTTATGTGTATATGTTTGTATATGTCGTAGCACGAATATAACGTGCAGTGATTTTGTTAGAGTAGGTAGTTCTTACCTAAGTTGGCTGGACGCTTCCTGATAAACTCAAATTGGTGATTGGTAGAGTAACACGTAGTCCCTGGTGTTGTTGAGAGAGACCGAGTCTAGGTCTCTAGGCAGGTCTAGATTATGTTAAGAGAGCAAGAGAGCAACCACGCAGGGAATTCGTTATATAGCGTGGCGCTTTGTTATAAAAGCTATAGAAACTTATTGAACAAATTGTATTATATTAACTAAAAACTAAATACTAATTGTATTATATTAACTACAACTAAAATCACACTGTTTATTGTAATGATCGCACGCCACTGAACTGTAGTGAGGAGCAAAGCACAAGTACCAACAATCGAAAAGACAAATACTTCCAGTAAAGATAGTATCGTTTAATCGGATGCTCGCTTTGAACATAGAATCGTCTATCTGCCTGATGCATGTTCTCAGATTTGCATTTTTGAGTTAGTGAATTTTGCTTCTTTTCAACAAAAGTGACCAATCTCCGACATATATTCATATGGCTAAGCTAGAGATGAATCTAGTAGAGATATTTTTATCATTAACACTGGGCTTGTTAGTTTGGTAAAAATGTATGCTATAGGCAAAGGAAGGCGTAAAATAAAGAATCGATTTAGTCCTGTCCGTAATTCTGTACGCCAATCTCTGAAATTACGAAGCTAGCGAATGTATACACTAGGAATAATGTAGAATGTAGACTCATCTACACTTGCAATGTGCCAGCTCATCAATATAATATTTGTATTTTTCTATAACTCTTAATATCGATAATTATCGATTTGACTTCATTTTTATTGAGCATTAAATATGGATATTACAGATTTGCTTTTCCGTTCCGTATATTAAATAAATATTTGAATTTTTGATACCATTTCCCATCTGCCTCAGTTTTGTAAAAAAGTAATTAAAATACCAGACACCTCTGAAAGTTTTTCATAGAAAGTCAATCTACAAGGTAAGTGTAAAATAATTGGAATACCAACTCTTCTCAGTCTAGAATAAAGCAATATTAAAAAACTGGATCCATGTCAATGAAATAATAATAATAATAACCTAATACAGAATTTTGGTATACGAAAAATGATCAAGTTTAATCGTGTTACAAATATACTAATATACTGTATATATATTTATGCATACTGAATATCCCATACAGGCCTCAGGCAACTGTCCTCTGGCAACGGTTAGCCATCTGAACACAAAAATCCATTCACTATCCATGGATTTAGTCAGTGCCAGGGAGGAAATGGGCAGGCTACAGGAGCAGCTGGTGGATCTCCTCCGCTGGGGCAGACCCAATACGGGTGTCCCCGCAGCACCGTTGGATACGACTTTTGGCACGCGCATGTAAGCTAACCCATTCAAGTATCTTTATTGAGACATATCTAACACTTAATTCTAGTCTGGATGAGTCACAGATACTGATGGATGCCGTGGGACCGGCTGCAGCAGGTGCGGCAACGGGTACGCCACAAAACTGCCTGAAACAGCAGCACGGCGTAGTGCGGATTCGATTGCGGCCAAATATGGAACCGTTCTTTGTGTTTTGCGATCAGAATACTCGGGGTGGCGGGTGGACTGTGGTGGTGAATCGCTTCAATGGCAACGAGACCTTCAAACGCAACTGGGGTGACTACAAGATTGGCTTCGGCCCCCTAACAACCGAGTTCTTCATTGGCCTCGAGAAGCTGCATCAAATAACCAGCAGCGAGGACAACGAGCTGCTCGTCATACTCGAAAACCGGAAGCAGGAGCAACGCTACGCCCTCTACGATCATTTCAGCATTGGCAGCGAATCGGAGCAGTATCGCCTGAACGTGCTGGGCAAGTATCAGGGAGACGCCTCCGATGCACTGCGCCAGCACTCGGGCAAGAAGTTCACCACCCATGACAGGGACAACGGTGAGAGCGGCGAAAACTGTGCAGATTTGCAATCGTCAGCCTTCTGGTACAGCAACGTCTGCACTCTGAGGTAAATTGAACTCGTCTCGAATGGGCATTAAGATTCGAATGTATTCAATTTATTTATTCCACAGCAATCCTTTTGGAATTTATCAGCCCACGCTCAATCGGGATGTGGATGGCTATCGGGGCATATTGTGGCGCGGCTTCCTGGATGGCCCTAAGGGTTCCCTGAAAAAACTGCGCATGCTTGTGCGTCCACGCTCCTCCAGCAGTGGCTGAAAGATATTCGCCTTTGCCATATACATGCAATATAATAATATATAAATAAACACAATTAATCCTTTATTTTTGGCAGTACAAAAATCCCAAAATATAATCATAAATACATATGCATATATAGTAAAAAAAATTCTTGTATAAATTCTCTAGTATTTTCCTTAAACTTTAGTCAAACAAAAGGATAACAAGACAAGCGTGACTGGACTATAGAAGTATATTAATTCTTAGCTCATCATTAATTAAGCAACTAGATCTCATTTAACTTTAATGAGTCCTCAGTAGTCGTTGTCGTGCGACTGGTTGTTGTGGTTGTGGGATCCTCGTAGCCCTTGACTACCAAAGCATCACCAAAGACCGGCTTGAAGAACAGAACAAAGCGCGAGTACCGACGGGCCGAGTTCTTGAAAAGAAATTAAATAAGAATAAAAGGAAATGGAATTTTCATATATAAATTTGCCTAAAAAGGTGATTCTTTAATAAACTAAAAGTCCAAAAAGTGATTTAAGACACAATAGTGAACTTTTATAATAATATAATTAATTGTATATCAAATGCTAAAGAATCATTGCTTGAGTATTATTAAAGTTCGGAAAACCGAGCATATGTATTGAATTTCCTCAAGCTATAATAAAACTTCACTCCTATTTAAAAATATTTAAAAATATATAATATTTAATATATTATAGGATTTTGTATATACATTTAATAATATTATTTTTATTAATATTTCCTATTCTTTTTTTATTTTTAAAAGCAAACCAAGAAGACCAATATATAAGGAATACATTATTGCGTTCAAATTTGTAGGAAAATTCTATTTAAATCATGATTCTGATCATTCTTTCAGTTTTTTCTTTCTTTTGCGTTAATTAAAAACAAAATTACTTACCATTATTAGACGGGAGAAGGCTTGAGATACTTGGGTGACCGTGCGGAATGATTTGGTGAACAACTCGTCGGGTAGCTCGAATGAGACGTTGGTGCGATCCAGTTCCGGCGCGTCGCTCAGATCTTTGCCTCCGGCGCGGGCTCGTCGTTTGGTCTGGTCGAACCGAAGCCACGAAACGAAATCGAAAATAGAAGAAGAAGAAGAAGGGGAGAGGATTGTGAGTAAGCCGACTTATCAAGGCATGCTACATATTAAACATAACGAAGACAAGGCCAAGGCTAGCGCAGTGTCGACCCCAGGGTTCCATTGAAAAAATCGGGTTTTGGTTTCGGTTGCGTTTGGTTTTTTTTTTTTTCCTTTTTTGCGTTTCTCTTTTTTAATAGTTATGTTGATACATTTGTAACAAAGAATAGAGTATTTAATTTATCGTTTTATTTAGTCGAACGTTACATTAATATATATATATATGTGCCAATATTTACAAACATGAGTACAATGCGTAGCATAAAATAAACTTAGATATTGCCCTGACGACAAACAATCGGAAGCGTTTAACAAAATTGCAAACTTATGTCTAAACTACGACAATTGGGGGAAAAAAAAATCGTTCAGAATTTATATGTCAATGAGAGAGTGCGAGCATCAGAGGAAGACTTAGGAAAGTTTACTCCTCCAGAGAGTGTGTATATGTGTATGGGGGGTGTTCGTCTGTGTTTGTGTGTGTGTGTGTTTGTGTGATTTACATAAATTAGAAAACCTCAATGCAGAACGGACAAGCGTACGATCCAGGCCAGGTTATCCAATTAGCCTGCCAGTTGGACAGGTAGCCAGTGAGATAGCTGCTCTAATAGCCCGCTTCGTCGGAGTCGGGAGCAGGTGTTGTGACGCCAGCTATGCCATTGACACCGCCTGACGAACCCTGCAGTATGGGTCCCGAAAAGCTCAAGAACTTGGACACGACATTGCCCAGGCCGGCATTGGCATTGCCATTGCCCGACGAGGAACCGCTGAATGCAGTTATTGTGGTCAATACGCCGGTCGTCAGATCGTTGGCAATGTTGCCGATGGAGCGTATCTTTGGGGACACCACTGCCGTGATCAGAGTCTGGAAGTCCTTAATGGGCACCGGCGACTTGATGTCCCACTGCTTATTCTTCTCGATATTCGAGCGATCCAGCTGCTCAATCACGCGTGTCTTTGTGTCTAAAAAGTTATCGATCTTCTGCAATGGCATGTGATGGGATGGTGAGCAAATATTAATCAGGATCAGGATCAGGCAATGCATCAAATGCCACTACTTACGCCAAACACAAATCCGAGCACGGCATTTTTCGCCTCAAATGTCGCATCGGGCAGTTTTCTTTTGTTGCGCTCGAGCTCGTCGCCGCCTAACACCTCCTAGAATAGAATTTTACAAGAGGGAGAGAGAGAGAACAGACACTAAAGAGTTTGGCTTGATACGCGTTTACTCTACTCATCGCCAAAGCAAAGAGAATATCATGGATTTCACCAAAGGCTGTTCCATTGAGAGCTCAGCTCACTCACTCGGGCTCAATATTCGTGGAGCAGCCTTTTAGCATTAGAGCTTTCACTCTTATACAATATACATTTTTGGTATATATAGATCGCTTTGCCCCCTAACTTAATAAGCTTATAATTAACTGAGCAGCATAAAACCAATATACCCTTTTATATATTTATGAGTGTGTATATCAGTGACTCAAATCTTGAATCGCAAATCTTGTTAGACTTGAACTAATTACGCGCCTTCAAGAAAACCAATTGAAATACATAAATGTGATTACACTTAACACACACACGCAGAGAGAGAGAGAGAGAGAGACAGACAGACAGGCAGACAGAGAGAGACCAGCTTAAACCACTTACGTCTCATTCTTAGACCTCAATCTATTGGTATTGGCATCGACATCGACTGGGCTTTCACATCGAGGCAACATTTCGGCATTCAATATAATTATGCTTGTCCATGCTTAAAATTCACAGCGTCATTGGCAACAAAACGCGAAACACTCAATATGTATGCACTTCTCGCATGGGCCCAGCTCCAAATGGACTCATTTCTAACCAAGACGCATGCGCGCCCCAAACAGCCCAAAGTCACATTGACTATTGTTATTGTTGTGATTGTTGTTGTTGCACGATTAGTTTATAGTGCATTTGAATGTAGAAGCGTACAGGTAATTAAGTCATCGAGTCGAGTTGATGATGTTGACAATAGATAGATAGCTGTGGAACCGCCCTCATAAGGAGCAAGCATGCGAGATTCGATTTCAGAAATAAGAAATTCATAATATCTGTGAGTCAATGTGGAGCAGAGTGTTGCAGCTTGAATGATAAGTTATATTTCAATATCTCTAACAATCTTATATGAGAGATGTACAAAAATAATAATAGCTGTGCAGATCATATATCATATCATCATAGATTTCACATATGTATATATCTCTGCTTATATGCATCTCTGACATTTCACCATTATTTTGAAAATTTCGTTATTGTTCATAATCGATTTGTAAATTAGCTGTCACTAGTAAATAACACTAAACAAAACCATATTCGCATTATGCTGTAAATTACTTAAACACAATTAGCAGCCTAGCAGTCGGGTGTAGACGACTGCGCAATACCCAGCCACAACAGTCAAATTATATAATATGACGACGATATTTGTAGATAGAAATCTAATATTGAAGGCATCTTAATGCCAATAGCTTCACATATACATATATAGAAAATATATTCTTTTATTCCATTTAAGAAACAAAATCGAACTTGAGAACACATTCTTAGAGTTAAGATCGAAAATCATATACAGATCAATAATACATCATTTCATTTGAATTGGACTGAAAATTTATGATCTATTCAAATCAAATTTTATATACATATTTCGAGACTCGAAAGAATTTTTCAAAATCTAACAGTTTGCGAGGTATTTTCTAGTCCGGCAACTCTTGAAGATTTTGATTATTTTGACTTAGATACATATTCTACATAGACCAATAACTGTAATTTCAATTTATAATTAGACTACAAATAAGTGTCCATACAAATTAGATTCCATAAAGTTTTCTAACAGTTTGAGCGGTATTTTCAAGTCGAGCACTGCCTAGTGGAAGAGCTCCCTTTGACGATTTCGATCATATTGACGTAGGTCGTGCCGCAATACATCTATCTATATATGGATATATGTATCTTTATATATATATTTATAGCTTTTACGCAAGCTTTCGTTTTCGGTTCAAGGTCACAAGAGTTGAAGCTCGAAATGGATGGATAATTGGATTATGCAGTTGTCTGCGGCTGTGCGTGGATCAGATTTAAAACGGATCGGAACGGATCGTATCGGATTGGAATGGAATGGAGTGAACTGAGTGCGATTATGGCGGAAAGACAGTGCGAGCAGCGACGTCAGTCGACCACAAAATTAGCAAGTGCTCAGCTGCAGCTTACACAACAACAACAGCAGCAGCAGCAGCAGCAGCAGCAGCAGCGGCAGCGGCAGCGGCAGCTACAGCTAATAGCAAGAAAATAACAAAGCAAAAGGCGCAACAAAGGGGCTTAACAAGTGACTTTTACGCCTCAGTAGCAACTGCAGCTGCTGCAGCAGCAATTGCAACTGCAACTGCAACTGCAACAGTTGGTGGGGCAAAGGAGCTGACAACAAGTTTTGCGCCTCTCATGACACAGTCGCTGCTCATGGCGCGCGGTTTGCTTCCTAGTTTTGGTCTGTGATGTTTACTTTACCTCTGCATTGATGGGGTTCAGATCGGCTGGCTCGCTGGCGTCCTGCAGCTCGACCAATGCCTCGGCGGGCGCCGATGTCGTCAGCTGTGTTATGGCCAGCAGCAGCAGCGCCATCATGCAACTCATGTAATACTGCATTTTCCTAAAGCGTTGTCGTTGTCGTTGGCGTTATTATCCTGTTGCGTTTACAGATCTAACCAGAAATAAATGAAACAGAAAAAAAATTAAAATAAAAATAAATCAAACAAAAGTTAAACAACATTCAAAGATATTTGGATTTATTTGCAGGCGTAACACAGGGCGCATGCGCAATGTCGATGATGTTAGCGACCTTCGGCCATGATGGTGGGGGGCCCTCGATGCTTTACACCTCTTACATACATATTATGTGTACACAATCATATATATACTACTACTCTACACGCTATGGGCACGCACCAACTGAATTGTAGTAACTGAACTCTCCGCTAGCCACAATTGGTATGCAAACTGAACGAGGCGATGAAACAGCGTCAACACACAGGCAAAACTTTTGGTAGCAGCTGCGGCAGATATGCGATACTAGCACGTTCACTAACTTTAAGCAAATGACTGCAGACGAAAGTTACTTCAATGATTTAGCAGTGGCCAAAAATCGGTTACACAGCCAAAGCGCAGTCGTCGATGTCGAAGTCGAAGCTTTTGCAGTCGACGTCGGCGTCCGCATAGACCTCATTTGGCCAACAGCCGAAAAAAATACAAACAACAAATATACATTCGCCTCTCGCCGTCTATGTCTCTCTCTCTCTCTCTCTCTCCCTCTCTGTGTGTGTATGTGTGTGAGTTCGATCGTACATACAAGTGCATATGCGTGTGTATTGCGTGTGCAGTACGTAAGCTATGTATGAATGTGAATGTGGAAGACTGAGAAAACCGAATTGAATTTTATTGCGCGCGCGCGCGCTTGCGTTCGCATAGGCGTCAATGGCTCGGCAAACGGGGAATATCAGTATTCAAGGCGGCGTCGGCGGCGACGTCTGCGTCAACGGCAACGGCAACAGCAACGGCAACGGCAACGTCTGCGCTTACGTTGGCGCCTACGTTGCCGTTGGCAGTCGCACTGAAGCTGCGAACACGTTTTGAGCGTAAACTTAAACAAAACAGCTCAATAAAGTGCAAAAGTTGTAAATGAACGGACAGCAGCAACAACAACTTGAAAGACTCAAAAACCTCTTTAATTTGTTGCAGTTGTAATTGTTCGTTTGCTAGTCTTTTTATTTTTTTTTGCATTTTGTATTTTTGCAATGCTCTTTTAATTTGAACTTTTGATTTTTAATTAAAATACAAACAGTCGTACACATGCACACACATACATATGTATGTACATAATTGCGTACATACATTATTTCGTATGCGCAATCAGTTTTTGTTTTTACTCCATTCTTTGGGCAAGCGTAGACGATGACTCCATAGATTGGACTGCAATTTACTTAACTTTATGCAGAAGCAACTCGAAAAATATAATAATAAAACTCAAGTGGAAAACTGCACATCAAATCTGAAGAATCATACGATATTTATTTGAAAAGCTGCATATGGCCATTAAAATGACTATAATAATGCTTTTAAACACTAAGCGTGAACTCCGACCCCATGAAACTAGTATATGTGTTAAATGTGCATGCTGATGGCCAGCCTAACGAGCCAAGTCAATTAAGTTTCGTCTGCCTCGCCTCATACTGAGGATTATGTTTGGCAGTTGTATGTAAAACATAGATCAACTTTTATTTGATTACTCATAAATTATAAAGTCAAAGAAATGACTTCCCAGAGATACTTTTCATTTGATTTAGATGTATACATGATATTAATTTATTTATTTAATTGTGGAGGGCATTCAATATATTATTATTTGTATACCCTGAACCCAATGAAAATTGGAATTCAGGGTATAATGGTTTTGTGAAAATGTATGTAACAGGCAGAAGGAGACGTCACAGACCCCACAAAGTATATATATTCTTGATCAGCAAAAGATCGACGTCCGTATGAACGTCGAGAGCTAGCTAGAGAGCTAAAATTCACATCACTTGAATACGCGTATTATTTTTTTTTTTTTTCGATAACTCATCCCATTTCCAAAGTATCGATAAAAATCGAGAATTCGTTTACTTCTCTTTTACGTTTTTTGAGCATAACTTTGACACCGTTTTAGCCAGAAACAAATTTGTATATTTAGATAGATTCTATGGATACGCAGATTATATAATTTTCAGATTTTTAATGCCACGCCCCCTTCGCCCCCAATTTGAAAAAAAAACTCATTTCAAATACCAGAGAATTGCAATTTGGCAAATAGACACATTTGAATGCTATTAATATATTCCGAAAGTTTCATGAAGATCGTCCATCTATAGACGTTATAGGCGTATGGAGTTATAATCGTCCAAACTTCAGCCCAACCCACTCCCCAGAAGCGGCAGCAACTGCGCGGTTAGCAGTGCGCTCTCTTATACGTTCGTTAAGAAGAAGAGTATGAGTTTTCTTCTTACTTAATGTTGTTCTAAAATGTATTTTTTTCTTTTTTTAAATTCAGAAAAAGCAATAAGATTTTATATACTAATTTTTTAGTTAGCATCAGGAACATTTTTTTTTTTAATCAAATTGAAAAAGAAGAAATTTGTTAAATTTTATACTGTCTTATTTAAAATTTGCATATATATTATATAAATAAAAGAAAAATAATAATAAAAAAAAAAAAAAAGAAGGCTCATGTCGCAACGGATCGACTATGATATATCCTAAACCCTGCAAAAATAAGTGATACTCTTCTTCTTGATACTTTCAATACTGAATTCCCATTTTTAATGGGTTCAGGGTATAAAAAAAGATATACCATTTACTATATCCATGCTCTGTAAAAAATAAAATAAAATCTGCAAACAAGTTTTAATGAGCCGTCTTGTCGCATTCCCTCACCTTTCACGATCAATACCCGAGTGAGTGCTCATTGCACTTGTGCTGCAGATGACCTTAATTTGATTTCGATATGTTGAGCAGAGTCAACAAACTTTCGCCTGAGTGGACTGCACAGATACTTTATTTGTTTTCATGTTTGTGACTTTATTCAGAAATAAATAGCAAATAAAATATACTAGTTGACCTGAGACTGACTTCAATAGAAGATAACGAAAGTAATAATAAAAGCGATATGAATTTTGAAAGAATTTAAGCCTTTACTCAAATTGCAAAATTCATTTGAAATACATCAATATATTAATGGTTTTGCATTTCTATTTAAAAGATATTTTCAGCTATACTTATTATAAAACCTAAATACTAAATACCGGTAGTCGAAGAAACCAATATACTCTTTCTTTTGATTTCGTAAGTGACCGCAGACGGCAGACAAGAGATAAAGCAAAAACCATGCGAACTGTTGGTAAAAATCCCCAGCAAGTGTCATCGTTTGTAGGTCGCAAGGTCGAACCAGTTGAGAGAGCAGCCATCCACTAGTTGTATTCACAATTCAATGTCGATGTCGATGTCGATGTCGATGTCGTTGTCGCAGTCGATGTCATAGTCGAAGAATCTGTGATATGTCCTACAGATCGAGCTATCGAGATCGAGATCTTTGCTCAGCTTCTGGCACAGCAAAGACATATTACAAATGGTATATATTTTACTATTTGAATTGTAAGACAAGTTTAGATTGCCTACAGCGGCCAACCCACCAAACTAGTCGATTGTATTGACATTCAAGCTGTGCCGACTGGCCAAAAACTTGTTTTAATCGATTTTGGTATCAGCTAGCACAATATCTCAATATTGAAACTATATTGAAGTTGATCCAAATGAGAACATTTGAAATCTATCTCTGAGAATCTCAAAAGCAAACGCCCAAGCTGCCCTTCAAGTACTGTGATTATATTCGATTCTTATAATGGAATTAGAAAGTCTGAAACTAAATGTGAACTAGTTCAATAACAAAATTTTAATATGGAACTTGAGTATTTTTTATAGTATCTATAAATATTTCTCAATATAACTATTATTCGAATTTATTATTATTTTTTTTATCACTTGGCTTTACCGATTCTGGACTTAAGAGCAACTTAGAATTAAATTTTTATTATCACTCAACTCGCAAGCACAACTTTTAGCCAATCGCTCATTAAAATTACAATAATGTTTACAATCATATTTTATTTCTCAACTCGAATCCTTGCAATTAACGATGAATGGACTTATGGACGCTATATGTAAATTGAAAATTGCTGTCAGTCGGAGTCAGAGTCAGAGTCAGAGCAGCTCGATTATGAAGAATGGCCGTAACAAGGTGCTACGCAAGTTAGTTGGCCATCCACGCTAATGTTGTTTAGTAATTCGAGCTTGGAACTGGGTGTCTGTCGGGCTGGCAGCTCGATTTGGCTGGTTGATGTTGCTGGTGTTGTTGGTGTTGACGACATGCAAATGGGTTCGAGCACGGCGGCTGCACGGCGCTTGTAATACATTTGTGTTTTGTTTTATTTTGTATACATTTAATGTGGTCGGCTTAACGCATCTGCACACTTGTCATAGCGACTCGTTTTGGGTTATTTGACATGGTCAAGACCCCGACGGCGCTCGCAGTTTTAACTGCTGCAACGGCGACACGCTGGTTTATAATGCTTACATCGACATTTCACCGGCTGGCACATTAAACAAAAAAAAAAAAAAAAACAACATAATTGCGACTCGTCTGATAAGCGCGTCCTTGCCCACTTGGCCCGGCTTTAATAGATGCGTTATGCGTGCGCCAAAAGTTCATTGCGCAAATGCTAAACGCTCGATGGGTCACTTGTATAATAATTCACATGTCAGCGAATGCATATGCATGTTGCCAGTCATCTGCTGCCATAGATATTTTAGGGACCCACTTTTGGCGCATTTAATGTGTAGTAGCTGCAACTCCAACTTGTTCTCCATTCGCTCGTCAACAACCATAATTTGGCGTTGCCCAATGCGCTAGTCTCCGCTCGTTGTTTGTTGTCTGTTGTCGGTTGTTGACGCTGTGCGACGTTCAAAACGATTGTCATTATACATTATTCAGTTGTTTATTAATGTCACATGCTCTCAAGTTCTTTAGTGCATTGCATTATAGTACAAAATACTTAGTTTTTGGACGGATCAGGGCAGCTGCAGCGCAGTGCAGCGCATAAATCATGACTATCAAAAACAGGTCCATTACCTAACTCGAATTTAGAGTTTCAGCTGAAGAATAATCTGATATTTTTTGGAAAATATATTTAAGAAATTGAGCAATTTATATAAAATAAAATATATTTGAAAAACTAATGAATAGTCATTGCAGAACTTAATAATAATATTTTAAATTTGTAAAATATATTTATATAAAAAACATCTTTATTATCATCAAGAGATGTAACCTTGTCCATCTATCATTTGTTTATTTTATTATTTATTATTTATTATTTATTATTTATTATTTATTATTTATTATTTATTATTTATTATTTATTATTTATTATTTATTATTTATTATTTATTATTTATTATTTATTATTTATTATTTATTATTTATTATTTATTATTTATTATTTATTATTTATTATTTATTATTTATTACATAAAATATATAAATATATATAAAATGTTTTTTTTTTTTTTTTAATTTCTTAAATTTCTCTTACGCCAATCTATGGCTTCCAATCCGTATACCCTACCCACAAGTGTATCTGATATTCGTGTACGCAGAATTGTCGCTTGTTCTTGTCACATGAACAATGTGCTCAAATTATAATAGGTAAATCCAAGTCGAGGTCTCTCAGCTGAAGCACTCTTACGGGCTACGTGCTGCTGTTGTTGGGGCTGCACTCTTAGCCATTTTGTTAAAGTTATTAGTGCAAGCCATCGAGATATCGTTTAGTGCTAGCCAAACTTGATCTACGTATGACAGAAGCCAATGCCAAGTTCTCTCAGCCACTCGACATAATCTTATCAAGAATCCAAGATCCTCTCGAAGCGAATCAAAGTTCAAGCTTTCTGCTCACATGAGTGTATACAAATAAGACGAACAGTTCTTTAACCTAGTTTTCAAATGCTACAGTTGGTAGCAAAAGTAATTGGAAACTTTGGTTACAATTGGGCGTGGCAGCCACTTGCAAAAAAAAGAGATTGTTTTTTATTTTTTATATTTTTATAGATTATAGAGTTTTATTTTGTATTTTATGAGAATTCAAAGGTTAATTCTTCGTATATATGGCTAGAGCTAAATTATTGATGCCGATTAATCGTGTCTCGTGCACTTAACTCGCTGGCAGCTTAACAATTACAACTGGTCAGCAGTCAGCTTATAAAATGTGTATTTATATGTACATAAGTTATTTTCGAGTCTGCGAACTAGAGAGCTCTAGTTAAGCGGGCGTGCCAGCCTTGTTTGGATAATTATTAATTTAATATAACTCTTTGAAGGTTGTTTCGGGCGAGGCGAACTGCGATGAAATTCACTTGAAATAATTACAGAATCTATAAAAATCTTTTCATGCATTTCATTTGCATTAAAAACTAATCGAGTAGGGAATGGATGTTGTAATGCAATGAAGCTGGCAAGCATGGGTCAAACTTTAGCGAATACCTCAATGTATTGTGTGCGAGTATCCTTGGGGCTTGCTCACATGTAAAAAATTGCTTTTACATAATACTGATAAAGCAAAATATATAGGCTTATCATGTGAGTAAGTTGACCTTAAAGCTTGCCTAGTGATATATCTATCCGATTGGTATTACTCATGCCTGTTTGAGTCCTCTTACAAATTGCACGAGGTTGGGACCATTAGAGTTATGAACTGTTTTGTTAAGATAACAAATTTTAATGACATGAAGTCACACACAACAAAAACTGAAATTTTGAATATATTATCAAATGATCCCTCGTCCATTAAATTTTCTATTATATTTTTAGTATATTCTAATATATTTAATTTTTAATATATGTAATGAACTAGATACTTGTACATACAAGTCTTATGAAAGACTTCTTGAATACGCATACCTATTTTAGCTTGACAGTATAAGTACATACACTGCTGCTCTTAGGTTAGACGCACTGGTTTTATTGGGAAAACAATTTAAAATGATTTCCAATTTTCAATGGACTCAGGGTATTACAAGTAAAAAACCTCTAGTCGAGACTGCTCGACTGCGAGATCGCTTGAACCCTCCGAAGAACCAATAATATTCCAAGAATTATTCGATACGTTTCTGCACGTGTAACAAACTATACATGAGCTCGCACAGACACGCTGATATTCGCTTGTATCCATGTACACACTCGGTACGCATTGGAGGCGTCTTGCTGTCTCGCTTGCTCTGCCACGTTGGTTATGTTGTGAAAACTTCTTTGATTAATAATTCTGTTTCTAGACGGACAATCGTAATCAAACTTTCAGATTATGATAATGACATTCATATCTATATGCTAAAACAAACCCTATGTCTCTAGTATTCGAATTAATTTTTTTACACATTTTGTTTGGGGGTGAATTGGGGACCGGAATCAAAAATCTGACAAAACCCGAAATTGTAATAAATTAGTATCTATATATATGCAGAAGACTTAGAGACTCTAACTCTAAAGATGAACAATATATAATTTTAAAACTGATTCTCGATAAATGTTTTATCGATAACTCTGGAAATAAATAGGTATCGAATTTCTGGAAAAAAAAAACTCGCAGTCCGTGCAATATACGAACCTAACACAAAAAAAGAATGAATCTCTAGCTGTTATACATCGCTATATCAACTTTTCTCGTCACCCTGATCAAGAATATATATACTTTATGGGGTCTACCACGCCTCCTTCTGCCTGTACCATACGTTTAACAAAACCATTATACCCTGATTTTCCATTTTCCGGTTCAGGGTATATAAATTGAAAATAAATATAAAATATTTAAAATTCTGGGATACAAAACACTACAATTATATTAAAATTATAATATATAATAAATACATATATGAATTATATTAAAATTCTTCCAGATTCTTGTTAATTAAACAAAAAATTAACGCATCTGCTCAGACAATTTACATAACAGTCAATAACTATCATAAACATGACAAATATTTATGAAAAGTGTCAGTCAAAGAATAGTCACGATCATAGCAATCTTCTGACACTTACATGTTCGCACGACGGCATACCATATCCTTGTTTACATATTAAAACGGGTAAGCGGTAGACCGGTTTGGCCATTGTAAATGAGTGGAGCCCATTAAAAGTGTCGCCAAGGCACTTAATTTGCTGAAGGTCGTTGCCGACTGTTCGCCCTGAAGGCAATCTTAATTACAACTGAAGCTTCAGTGCGTACGCAACCAGAAGAGCCTGTCATTGAGCAACTGTGACAAGTCGAAGACAACTCGCACATTGTCACTGCTCTAAAGGCGGATGCTGACAGCAGACTGTCGGATCAGATCTGTTTCGAGAAAGGCACACAGCACCTGCCCAGCCTAAGCAATGCATCAAGCCCACTGATAGCCTGAACTAAATAGAATTTCAAAAACATCTCAGGCAGTCAGTTTCTTAGTCAGCATCAGCTTCAGAAGCAACAGCGGCAATTGCTTCTACACGTGTCCTTGAAGCAGTTTCCACACTTTGCTACAGTTGCTCAATATCGGCCTTCAGCTTCTGGCCTTGAGTCGTCTACAAATAATACGATCACACCAACTTATCATTAACTGCACGCAGCATTTAATTTGTTCCGCAAATCCTTTAACCATATATATATAATCTATATCAGAACGAACTTTCAGATGCTGCCATCACGTTTAGCTTACAGCCTCTGTTCGGCTTATTGGAAAATTAAATACAAATTTTAAGCATTGTTGTTGTTATAGCTTGGATCATTTATGATTGAATGTGTGTAAATGTATTTAATCTGATGAAGGAGGCGTGGCAGATCCGGTAACGCGTTTATTGTTGTAAAGGGAAACAAACTAAGCCGATCTCACCAAGTCCGTCCTTATGAACACAGAGTTATCCTAATCCCTAAAAAACTTAAAACTATTAAAAAAATATACATATATATTTTATTTATTTTTATATGTATAAATATATTTTTTTATAATTTTAAAATTTTTTGTTTTTTTTATTTACATTTGTATAACTTGCAAAAAAAAACGACGTCAAATTTATTATATACACAGAATTTGTGTATTTAAATTTGGGAAGAAGAATTTTAATGTATAAAAGAAGGGTAGAATATTTATAACTATAGTCAGGCACTGACGACTTTAATTTTTCTTTTTTTAATGGAATACATTTGACAATATTGATGATTCAGCAAATCAATTCATCCAATATACCATTACATTCGTATTTCCTATTTTCAATGGCTTTTGCTTATAAAAAATAAGAATTTTGATAGCTTAATCTATTACAACATGAGCTATACAAGAAGCAATAGCTTACGTCTCAGACTCTTCTCTCAACATTTTTACTTTTTGTTTATACATGTATATGTATACTTATAGCCAGTCTACTATTAGCCCAAAGCTTAGGAGATATTCTATGAATATTAGAAAGAAAAGTATTTCAATTAAAATATATTCATATCAAATGAAACAAGTAAGAAAGCTGTAGTCGATACTGCTCGACTACGAAACCCCCTGAGCCCTTCTTCGAAAGAATAATATTCCAAGAATTATTCAATTCATTTCTGCACACATAAGAAACTGTACATGCAAAACCACGCGCACACATAGACGCTAATCTACGCTTGTAGGCATGTATGTGTGTATGCATGTGTGTAAGCATTGCAAGCGTCTTGCTGTCTCACTGCTTTGTTGTTGCGTCGCATGGGTTTTGATGAGAAAACTTTGATGATTAATAATTATGCTTCTAGATGGACAATCGTATTGATATCTTCAGATTATGATTATGATATTCATATCTATATGCTAAACCAAACAGCATGTCTCTAGTATTTGAAATGCATTTTTTTTTTCACATTTGGTGGTGGTGGGGCAAAGTGGGATCGGAATCCAAAATGTGACAAAAACAGAAATTGTATTAAATTAGTATCTATATATATGCTGAAGACTTGGAGACTCTAACTCTAAAGATGAATTAGCTAGAATTTTATAACTGGTTCCCGATAAATTCGTTTATCGATAACTTTGCAAATATACAAGTTATCGAATTTCTGAAACAAACTCGTACTGCGCGTGCAATATACGGACCTAACACAAAAAGAATGAAATCTCTAGCTCTTGTATCTTCGGAAATCGACGCGTTCATACATACGGACGGACGTACGGACAGACGGACATGGCTATATCAACTTTTCTCATCAAACTGATCAACAATATATATACTTTATGGGGTCTGTCACGCCTCCTTCTGCCTGTTACATACATTTAACAAAACCATTATACCCTGATTTCCCATTTTCAATGGGCTCAGGGTATAAAAAGCTATAAATAATTTAGTCTGGGGGTCAATTGGAATATTCGCTCTACACTGAGTATAATAAATGCCTATTTTAATTAACTAAATTATAGCTGCCTGTGCAAAGTATTTAATAAATGACGCACCATTATTATATAAAGATAAAGTTGATAAATTTACATAATGCGAAAAGGAGCAAAACAAAGAAATAGAAATGAAATGAAATGAAGAGATGAGATAATCCATAAAAAGCAAATACAATATAATAAATAACAGACGAATGTGTTGATGTAAATACAAAGACTAAAACGCATTGTTTTATTGCCAATTTGATAAGTTTTTCAGTTGCTCAAACTTTGATTTGCCTAACCAATTTTGGGGGCATTGGTAAAAAAAAAAGAAAAAAAAACTCTGTGCGAGAAATAAGAGTATTCATTACGAAAATGAAGCCATCAAATGTGTTAAAACGGTCAATAAACTTATTGACCGACTTATGCTGATGCACACACACACACACACATACACATACAGAGACAAACTGTGATACCTGTATAGCAACGCCCCCTCGCTAGTTTGCCTTCAACGCGGGCAGATTGTGCTCCACTTTCATGGCATTTACTTTCGCTTTTTATATACCGTATGCAGACACACACACACACACACACACGCACATGCAATGAGTGTGTGTGTGTGTGAATACTAATCGTCTCAATATGAGTATTTGTTATTATTCAAACTGTGTCGACGCTTCTGCTGCTGCTGCAGCGACTGCTCTGCGGTTTATCTTGATTTAAGCCAGCGCAATCGAGCCCAGTCAACCCGATGAGCGGTCCAAACGCACAGTTTCTTAACGACCTTGAGACTGTTACCGGTTTCTTTAGCCCAGCATAAGCACTGCTCAAATCTGCATGTGTGTGTGTGAGTATAATTATGTATGCCTGTGTCTGTGTGTGTGACTGTGACTATCTTCGGCAGCATCGTCTGATTTTACGCTCATCTTCACCTCTCTAATATTGCATGGGTTACCTCTAGCAAGATCATTTAAAATAGTTTTCAGTTCAAGCCTTTAGCAAGATCATTTAAAATAGTTTAAAATTTTAATTGAATTATTTACGTATAGCATTTACAGTTTAGCTTACCTTGAGACTAGCTATAGACGATATTTGCTGAAGACTTCTAGATACAAATAAATATCATATCTGATGCATATATCATTTTTATTGTATATCAAAGCCAAGTTCAGTTGACGAACGTCTGCAAATGAAAGTCAAATTTAGTTTTGTTTGCATTTGCTATTGCCTGGGTCCAAGTGGATATTGATTTGGGGTGTTTCAACAGATGTATGATTTATTAATAAGGCTATGCTAATCAGAGCTGTCAGGCGCATACACACAGCCACTCTCTAATGCAGACAGCTTGTTTCACATACATATATTGTTTTTACTATACACAGCTCTTAGGTCCGTGGCTAACTGTGTGTTTGTGTGTATTAAAATTAATTTTAACATTCGCTGCGTGTTGCAATGCGATGAAAGCGTCATTCGTTTTGCAAGCTGCTGGTTTTTGCTACTGTTATTGCGCTTGCCACCAATGCAAACTTAGCTGGGGCTGGCCCATTGCCGAAGCGCGCTGCTCGTTAGCAAGTTCGTTGCCTAAGTCATTTGATTTGTCACATATACATATGTATAAACGCACTGGGCGAATTCGAAATTCGGCTGATTTTTAAGTGAAATAAAAAGTGGAAATATCAAATAGACATATATGAGCAGCAAAAAATAATATTGTATACATACATATGTATATGTAGCTCTGCTGCCGCATTGAGCGAACGCTCAAGATGACCTAAACTTGACGGTTCGACCAATCATTAGTATTTATATTTGCCAAAATGTTGACCTCTTGTCTTTGCGTCGTACTAGACCCCATTTGGTGAATTCATTAATCAATTCACTTGACATGTTTTCTTAATATTTAGTTTAATCCCCACATATCCGTCACTTGGTCAATATTTGGTTACATTAAAGCTTAATGGATCGGGCTATCTGCTTGTGAAAGCCCATCTAAAAATACTGTGTGAATTTTATATTTACAACATAATATTTGTTTAATATACTCTATATATTTGTCATATCAATTAAGAGAATGTTATTTTACTGAAGGATTTAAGAGATGCATATGTTCGAGTAGGCTTTCTTTCTTAATAGAAGACCAATATATTGTATTTTTACTTCCCTCGCCTTCTCTTCTATTCTCCTTTTCCTTTCTATCAATTCTATTCTTCTTTTCTCTCCCCTCTCCTCTCCTCCCTCTCCCTCATGTCTGTTCTTTTTCATGTGTTTCTTTATCTGTCTTTCAATGACTTCCTGCCTTTTTTCCCCTCTCTCCTTCTCTCTCTCTCTTCCTCTTTCTATATTTCGTTATCTCTCTTTCTATTTTGTTATTTTCTCCCTCTGTCGTTCCTCTCTATCCTTCTTAGTTTTATCTCTGTCTCCGTCTAATCCCACTCTACGCTCCATTCTTTCTAACTTTTCTTTCTAACTGTCTCCCTCTCTTTTCATCTTTCACACTCTTTCTATAACTAATTACAAATCTTCCCATTGACTTTCCGTTCCATTCGGTATCTCCCATTTCAGTTTACATTTCTCCCAACTATATTCTATATCATCTAACTTTCTTAGCTTCACACATATATACGATATGATATATATGTACAATCGATATGATATATATTTTTATTGTTACCAAATATTATATATTTCTTAATAATATGAGCATTCGTTGTGCAGTTTAATTGCTTTTACTTGTTTACCTACACCTATATATGTATATATATGTATATGTATATATACATACACGGATGTATTAATACTCACCACATATATTTTGGGCTGCGCTGGCTGTCAAACTTTATTGCAATGTGAACTCTCACCGGCACTTAGCACTTAACAGCAACAGAAACAATTTTGATGTATTAATAAAATATTTTGCAGCCTTTACGTAAAATCTTGCGCTCAAATTGTCTAATGCACATTTAGAATTTTAGTCAACAGCCAAATACAGAAAAATACATATATATATATATAACACTTGAAAAAAATTGAAAAAAAAATTAAAATAATAAAAATAGTTTAAACAGCGCCAAGCGCTCCGGAATGTCACTTGGTCTTGTGAAAGATTCACGCGTAACTGAGGCCGCGCAACTGACAGACGAACTCGAAGAGAAATATGTATGTATGTATGTAAAAAGCACAGCGCAGTAATAAGTAAAAAGCATGTTTATATATAAAGTGCCCCTCGCCGCCCTGCCCCACCCAAATGGCATTGTTACATGCTACGAAAAGAAAGTGACAAAGTATGCGCTTCACTGGAAAAATCAGCTGGAATCGAGGGAGAAAGAAAGGCAGTAAAAGAGTCACAAAGAGAGAGAGAGAGAGAGAGAGAGAGAGAGAGAGAGAGAGAGAGAGAGAGAGAGAGCGAGCAACGGCAGCAGGGCAAAACAATTGCGAATAACATTGGAGATTGAAACGGAAGCAACTACGACGACAATCAAGTCAAGCCAATCGAACTATCGGCATGAGCTGCCTTTGTCATTTGCTCAGTGAAGGGCTGCAGAGCACTCAGTCGACTCGAATACACCGCATGTCACTCAAATAGGGCAGCTACAAATACAATATACATATATACATGTAAGTGTGCTCATGGGAATGCTGCAGACCAGCTGTTGTTGCAATCATTCTAGGCTACATATATGTATATATACTATATGTATAAATAGGTAAATACACACTGTAAAATATATATATTTTTATACAGTCATACATATTTCATAAACTCATCCAGTATTGGAATATAAATTAAATATTTCAAACCGGAAATGTGAGACCAATTCTATTATAAATATCAATTATTATATTAACTGAGGCTATTTTGTTGAAATGAGAAAAGGAAGCAGAATCAAATTTAAACAAATTTAAAATATATATGCATACTTTCAGATTCAGTTCAGATTCCCTTCTTATTTCATATTATCTTGTTAATTTATAGGCAGCACTTCAAGATATTTAATTCAATCAATGATAAAAGACTGATTTAGGGCAAAAAATCAGGCGATCTGGCTTTTGTAAGTTATGGAAAAGCATCTACTCACAAGAATATGTCGCATATGCCTGATCAAGTTTATAGTTATATATAAATAAGTTTGAATATGTGTACATAGACATTTATAATTATAATTGTATTATTCTTCTGGCTGTAGAAAATACATAATATCATGAAACCCAATTTTTTATGAGTTCATAGAACTTTATACAAAATTACAAAAAGTTATTGTTAAGTTTAACTTTTAGCTTTTACTGTCCGATGCCGATGAACATTTCCATAGAGTCTAGGCTGTTGCTCAAGAAATTGTAAATTCATTCCATCTTTCACTCAGAAACCGAAACTGAATTGAAAAAAAAAAAATTTAGGCACAAAAAACAAAACACTCAAGAGGAATGGGAAAAAAACAAAAGTTATTTTTTTACGCCAACGTCTAAAAAAGGATAAACTTTTATTTGCAATTTTTGATTAAATTTGTTGTATTAATTTGATTGATTGGTATGATACAAATCTAAAATAATTATTACACATCAATTTTGATTTAAAAATAAAAAAAATAACTTTTATTTAATTTTTTGTTATAAAAATTTAATATAAGGCTTGACTAATTCTTATTTTTAGAATTGAAAATAAAAATTTAATTGAAATATATTATGATAAAGAAGGAAATTCATATACAGACCTATATATATGATCTACGCATTAATACCATTCAGATTATATGTAATATGTATGTAAATATGTGCATGTATATTTAATCATCTTCCTAGGCACTTGCCTAGATCTCCTAATCAGCGGGTAATATGTAGGTGCACAAGAGTGAAAGAGATAGCTTGAGGACTAAAGCACAATGACTCGAGCAAAGTAAACCTTAGGTAAAGAAAACTAAATTAAATTTAGTAAATTTCCAACTTCCATGTTGACAAGATAGGTCAACAGAATGTGCGTGCAATTGATGACAGATGATTCAAAAAAAGTAAAAGTTTTTCTATAATTAAATCACATTTTCCTGTCTTTCGTCTGAATGCTTTTCCAGATTGCCGATTTCTGGTCCCCTAAGGATCACAACGAACCTGCCCGAAAGGCTTGGTTTCTCTCAGAAGAACATTCATATTAAATAAACACTCTCTAGTCGAGACACTGTGCGATTCACTGGAAACGCCCTTAGTTATTAAATCGTTCCTAGATCATATTAGATATACGAATAGACTATTTCTCATTTCGCAGCTTAACATTCAAATGGTATGCAAGTGTCGCGCATTATATAATATTTATATAATATTCGAGTCCAATGACTGTTGTCTGTAAAGCAAAGTTCAGTTTTTAGTTTGGCATAACGACAAACTCATTTCATAAATCTTAGCTAGATAACTCGACTCAAAGTTCCTGACCTCACCCAACTCGGGAGGTCAGAGCAGATGCTGTCCGATGTTGGTCTCGAATGTTGCGGTTCTGTTAAGTCAAACAAGCTTATTTAACCCGGCAATTAGTTAAATGAGGAGCACATGGAAGCTCAAGCTTGAAGCTCGCCAAGGAAATGTTAAATTGCTCTCTGTATAGTTGCCGCATAATGACTGCAAACCCTTTCGATCTTACATACTTAGCGCTTAATTGCAGCAGTGAGAGTGAATTTCACTTGAGCGTAACAGACATTTCACTTAACATTAATGTTTTCTCGGAGAGAATAGTTTAGAGTGGCTCAACCCGGCGTCTTCTTACATCATCCACTCTACACTGGCCAGCTGTCCAAGCTGCAAGTCGTCACGGCTCACGCACATCCCATACCCATGCTAAGAGCCCGGGCCAGCACACTATCTTCTGCTCGAATAGTGCTTTACGCTTTCTTAGCTGCTCAAGTGAGCGATTATTTACTTTGTGGTATTACCTTATCAAGCCCATTACGACAACCATGCAAATCTATCGACGGAACTAACTCTTTATTTCTTATAAGCTACTTAAGCAAGTAAAAAAAATATTTAAAAAAAAATTGTTAGCTGATGGGGAATGGACTTTCGACTGCCCTAGACTTCCGTCCACGATCGGCTTTCGGCTGGCTTCGTGTGATGGCTGCTGCTGGCAAATAGACCCGTGGAGGCATGCGAAGCTCCGCCCGAGGCACCTAGCGACGCATTCAGCAACAGCCCCAAGGCACTGCTCACTAGGTGCGAGGCGATTTGCTTGATGAATCCGTTGGAGTCGAACCCAGCCGAGCCGTGAGCTTCCTTTTTCTTCTGGCGTGGTAGCTCCGCACTGCCGTGACGCTCCTCGGACGTCTCGGACGGTCGCAATTTCGACTCAAGGAAGGCGCTCAGAAAGTTTTTGGTAAATGTTAATGGCTGTGGGGGTCCTTCGTCCTCGGGATCCTGCAACGACAATCAGAATGTCATGATAGTCAACACTAATTAAACACTTCTTCAGCTCATCAAGGTTAGTAGCACAAACACAAAACAAATAATATCAAAAGGCATAAGTACTGCGCTCAACGAGGCCAAAACGGTTCCCACAAAATTCCCCAGAAACTGTCCATTGTTTATCTGCAACATACAAGTGGATAAAAGGACTCATCAAACTGTGCTCATCTAGATTAATACGGATGCTTTCACATACCGCACCGCCTCCACCGGACAGCCCTTCGAAGGCCGTACCCACATACTGGCCCAGGACCGTTCCGAAGTTCTTGTTGCCCGCCAGCAGACCGGCGAGTAGCGATGTCGCCGTGCTAATCAACGCCTCAATGTCCAGTCCGCCTGGCTACAGCAGAAAACAAAAGGTTGTAAATGAAACTTGAGCAGGGTAGTTCCTTGCATTCCCAATGCTTACACCAAAGAGCGTCGAAATGACTCCCGTGAGTGCGCCAATCAGAGCGCCCACATCCGAGCCGCCCTCGCCCTGCATTGAACAATAGTTAGTATTCAGCGATATATTCTTGAACTATTCTTAGCTCTAGTACTCACGCCACTTAAGCTGCCAATGATGCCAACGAGACCGCCACCACCACCGCCGCCGCCGTCGTTGCTGTCATCATCGCCGCCGAGCTCTGTCGAATTGATTTCATCCTCCTGCTTGGCATTGGTTTGGATCTTTGTTTTGGCTGTAATATTTTGCGACTTCATAGGCGCATTAATGAGGAACTCTTTAGCAGAGATCGAAGTTCTTAATTAAATAAATTGTGGCGCGACTCAAAGAAGACGTTTGAAATATTCTTTTATTAATTTTATTTTTTTTTTTTTTTAAATTGGTAAGTAGAATTTAGTCTTTGAGTGTATTCCGTTAGACTAAATATTTGTGTAATATCAAAAAAACTTATCTTGGCTTTGATTACTATTTGGGAAGAGGTCATAGATATGCTAGGAATTTAGCTATACAAATTAGAGATAAATCCAGCTAGTCAGGTACTGTAGACTAGTGAGCTTATACAAGTTAGTCACACCATAAAACTAGCTATAGCTAAATTAGTATTTAAATAAATACTCACAACATTATCCAGCTCATGAAATTCTTTTTCAGACTCTGCTGCGCTTTGGCCTACATCGCTTTTCTCGAACTGCTGCACCACCAAATTCTCCCGGAAATCGTCCTGCAAAATGATTCAATGATTCTGATATTCCATTTGTCTTCACAGACGCTCACCTCCGTCAATTTGGCCTTGGTCTCTAGCATAGACTCGATCTGATCATTGATGTTTTCGGGTCTCTTTGGCTCGCTGACTGCCCGCTTGTGCAGCACCTTGTGGCTCGCCCTGTCCAGTGGCCCACCAGCTGTGGCATGCTTCAGCAGATAGTCCAGAGTGCGCTCTATTTTCGTATCCAACTCCGTCTTCATTTGCGGCACTTGCTCCAGTATGTGGCAACGCAGCTGCCCCAGTCGCTTGCCCACTTCTTGCTGCTGCTCGCCGTGCAGCGCCTGCAGGTGCAGCTGCTGCTGTTGCTCCTTGAGCACGCTGTGAACTTCCTGGCGGAACTGCTGCTCGTCTTTTGTCGTTGCACAGCACGTCCATGATGCCTCCGAGTATGCTGAGGGCTTGCTGATCGCGTGACATTTGCTGCTCTATTGCATCGATCTTTGGTAATATATTGTTGTCCGGCTCTGCCTGGGTCTGCTGCAGCAGCTCCTTGATGGCCAGCACCAGATGCTGCTCCATTTGCTCCTTGGTCTGGCGGGCGCCATTCAGCAGTCCCAGACCCGTCAGGGCACGCAGCTCCTCCGGCGGCAGGCTGCGCTCCAGCCTCCTATAGGCATTGATCGCGCGCACGAGCTGTGCCTGCAGCTTCACTCCACCAGGTCGGGCGCTGGTGCTGCTCCAGGAGCAGGCGCATATCAATAAAACCAACAGCAGCAGCGCCTGCAGCTGCCCCGTGTTGTACATGGCTTGGTCGCTTCACTAAAACGACGCCCAGCAGTGCACTCTACTTTATATACGACTGAATTGTCCACTCGAAACGTGGATGTCATCCGCTCCGTTCCGTTCAAATACAGCCCAATCCATCGATCGCCACGACTCTGCAGTCAACTTGTTTTCCGCTTAGTCGCATGTGGGCGTACCAGCGCCTCCTGCTTCTCTTCCTCCTCCTCCTCCTCCTCAGTTCCACCCACCATCGCTTCACTGCACATTTTCTTACATTGGGTAATCGTTTATGACTATAGCATACAGATATATCTATATACACGTGTATATATCTCAGTTATGTCTTTTGTTGTCCAGTGATCCATGTCAATATTCGATTACTCAACTAGCTCATGGCATGCAAATTTCCTCAAGTAAGTAATTATTCATTATTGCTTGGGCATGAAATACTTTAGAGATATCTGATATTCTTATCTCGACTGATCTGCTTAATGTACTGAGGTCAAAGTAATTCTAGAAATGCCACATCATTAGCCTCGATACTCCACTGGAATGCCTTAATTATAATTACGGGAATCTACAAATTTTCCACTTCGGCTGCAAAATCAGAGCTCAAATGTCGCAATTAGACAGTCGCCGCTGTCTCCACTCCAAGTCACCTCTTGGCCTGCAGTAAACATGCCAGCACATCTACCTATGCCATATATCACCCCAGTTTACCGGTCATTAGACTGTAGTCACTGTCAGTCAGTCGACGTCTTACCAATAAACTGAGACCCAACAATTAGTATTTGCTTGTCAATCAATCAACATAAATAACAAACATACATATATGGCACAAATTGTACAACATTATCTGCCTCAGTTGCGCTCGCATTCACAGAGCACAACATATGCTACAAATTAAATTAAAAATTAATAATAAATAAAATCTCAACTAGTTTTGGTACTCATTCGCAGAGATCAGCTCACACCTGAAGCACATGTATTCATAAATACACATACTTGTAGCATGGAATTGTCAATTTGTAAAATTTTATGTGCTTTCATACTCATCCCCAAAATATAAATGAAAATGCTTAGATTGAACATTTTCAAGATCTCAATATTCTCTGCTCTCAGAAGCGAAATGGGATCATTCTGAGTTATGCGCGTTGCTGCTGCGGCATATTTATTTAAGAGATCATAAATTGAGAGAGAGAGAGAGAGAGAGAGAGAGAGAGAGAGAGAGAGAGAGAGAGAGAGAAAGAGAGAATAAGGCTAAGAATGGGCAATTTAAGTTGAGCGCTCGCACTAATGCTGAGGTCCCGAAAAACGTAAGAGACCCGAGACCAAATACGAGGTTAAATTTGTACTAGAGGTCTGCAAGAATGCATTGCTTTCCAACACTATAGTATTGTGCAGTAGCAAAGTATTCTCAAAAATACTATTCTCATTCATTTCAGTAAATAAAAATTTCAGTGTACTCATTTTAAAAGGAATGATTCACTTGATCTGTTGGATGCAATCATGCAGATGAACCTAATGATCACGTTCTATAAGAAGATTTGTTCTAGATTTCCTATCTATGAGTTGTATATTTAGTAAGAATATTCAATTGTTAAAACATTTGCACCAATTATAAAATGAACAAAAAATGACTAACATACAAGGAATTTCATTGCAATCACACATCTTTAATCCAACAGACGGGAATTCGCAGAACTATTCACACTGATCTAATTTGTAAGCCACCCTAGAAAAGCTGAGGAAAACTGCTGTCCGTGATTGAGCCAATATACTGATAAGTCATCTTCGGACAAATTGCGAATCGTTTCGTCTCTTGACTGTCTGAAAGCCTTAGTCAATGCAAGGACTTATTATATCTGCTTTCAAATGAATACAAAATATTATACTGAAAAGGTTTGTCTAAAAATCAAATTTCTGATCTGTTGAATTTTACATGAGTCAATATACTAGCTCTGTTCTTGCTCTATATATAAATTAGGTGAAGAAGGTGTGAGAGAGTAATTTGTTGAGTCAGTTAACTTATGAGCAATGCTTATTAGAGTCTATAGAAAAGCCTAACGTGCTCAACAAACCCTAAAGGAATAACGAACCCTAACGAACTCAATGCGCTCTTACACTCTACAGGAGCTCAAGACTAACAAGTCACATATTGAACCAAGTTCCACTGGAAGCTAATGCTGGAAAAACTGCTATTCAGGATTCGACAGACTGAGCTTGAAGATAAAACTAAGAAGAAGTCAGTTGCGCTGATCTTTTATCCCAAGTTTCTAAAATTGGTCTTACTCATATGCAATCGAGAAACAAACTATATCTATATATCTGTATTTCATGGTATATAGTATACACAATAAACTTCAACTGATCAATCATGCGATCGACTACTCAGCTGTAAAAAAATCACTCACTTTAATCACTTTTATGTAACTCTTCCCTCCTTACACTAAAAATTTCGGCTAGACTATTTACATCAATCAAATTTGATGTGATTTTTTATTTGTACTTTTCATGATCCGCAGGCACAACCTTTGTCTAGGTAAGCACACAAATAAACCCGAAAAAAAACCATTGTAAACTCAAATTGTTATTGGTCTTTCCGCCGTGGAAGGCGGAAGCGGAAATAGCTTGGCCAAGTCACGGTTATGAGCAATCAGCGGCGGCATCAGCACTTGACATTGCCGAGCCACACAAATTGCGGCTCATATAAAGATAACAGCTTTGTACTTACAGCCGACGTCTCGTCGGCTCGTTGGCTTGCCATTGAAGCTAAAGACTTCAATCTGTGAGCATTACGTGCAAATGCGATGAGATGTCCATTAAAGGGCGAGCAAATAAACCAATTTTTAGCTACTCTAAATGAGATCTGCCTAATTAAATGCACATGACCTTAAGGGCTTTAAGTCATTCGATCAACAAAATATCAAAGATGATCTGCAAGGAATTGCCTTAGAGCAAAGGGATGAGCTAGGAAATTATTGAAATCTATTGCTCATTCGGCAGGGCAAAGGGATGAGTTATACAATGATATTCCTCATATGGGATCAACATATATGCTAAATATTGTGAATTATTTACAAATAAATTGATGTCAACAACTTTTACTGATCAAAATTTAATTGTCCAATTTATATTCGGAATTTTCGGAATTTTCTCTCATATAGAACATCTTTTGCAATTACATAAAATTATGCTACTAATGCTCACATTTCAAATGGCTTTTTAAGTAGGTTACAGTAAGCTTTTACAGTTAGTTTTAACTTAACTTTTCTTTTTTATATTTACTACATTTCCATGACAATATCTCAGATAGAAACAACATTTGATAAACGATCGAACACACGATCAAACTACATAGGAAATTTCCCCCTATAAAATGTAAACAAAACAAAAGTAGGTGAAATTTTCCATTAGAGTCGCATCGTAATAATAATACAGGTAGCTCAGAGCAGGTAATTTTAATGTATAAAACATTAACAATACAGAATATTAAATACACTTGCTTTGCAAGCTCATCTCTTTCAAATTCAAAATTTCTCATATTTTACAATTAGCTTTTACTTAGCTTTTACTATAGCTGCTGAATTTCTGGAATTGGCAATGCCAATCGAATAACGCTGGATACCAAATAGGAAAAAAAAGTTCAGCAAAATCAATTAACAAACAGGCAAAAGCCAGTCTGAAGGCCGTCATCAGCTGGCTGGCTGGCTGGCTTGACTTGGCCCGAGGTAGTGTATATATATGTATATATATATATATATATATATATATATATATATATATATATGTGTGTATGTTAACACATATCTTTGTGCAAGAAATAATAACCTTGCCAAATCGTTTGACTTTGTTTTCATTAGTCGCCGAAGCTTGGCAAGCCCAAGCAGCACGCTGCATTGCAGCTTGACAAAAAAAAAAAAATCATAAAACCAAAAGCTAAAGCAAAATAACAACAATACATAATATGAAAACAGAAAACAAAAAAAACTTATAATTTTATTGGCAAAATAGCTATAAACTTTGCACTGCTCTGAGCAATTAATGATTGCATTTACTGTCGTATTGATAAGCGAACTTTGAGCTATGACCGGAACTAGAGCGAGGTCACACACACACACATATGCAGAGAGAGAGAGAGAGAGGGAGAGATACCAAAACATATTGCTATCTAATGTGTAATACCTATAGAATCTGAGCAAAGTCGATAATTGTTTGGTAAATTGCTGCAGACTTAATACTGACAGCAGGCGACGTTATGATACCCTGTAAAAAATATAACATTTGGAGTTGATTTGTACGCAGTTCGATATGATATGCAAGAAATATGAATATTTATATAAATATATATAGTTTAATACATTCAAATATTAGAATCTTTCCCTCTCCCTCTCTCTCTCTCTCTCTCTCTCTCTCTCTCTCTCTCTCTCTCTCTCTCTCTCTCTCTCTCTTTCCAAACTCAAATCCTTAGATATTCCAACATGTATTTGGTTAGACAAACGATTATCTGGTTCCACATGTCTTATGAAGCACATTTAGCTAATATATATGTACATGTATACTAAATGTATATATACAGATTTGATATATTTAGGCACTACCGATGTTGTCATCGACGTCTGTCACGTGTGGCGCCATTTTTTTTTTTTTTTTTTTTTTTTTTTTTGGGGCGTTGCCCAAAGAGCATAAACTATACACAGTTTATAACGTTTAATTGCAGCAGTTGTGTGTATGTGATTCAATCTCGTCGTCTTTCAAATCGCTTTTAAATATCTATGCATGAAAAAATTTATAATATTGCCAGCACAATTTTATTACCATAGGCCCTGACTGGTTAGATCTCTGGGCAACATGCATTATATGGCCAATTGCTGATTTGGCCATCAAGTGGCAATGCCGCGCCGGCGGCAAGCTGACATAACAATGCAAAAATAATCAGATGTACATAGATATAGTATATATAGATATTTATGGATGGATATATATCTATATTATGGTTAACTCTTAAAGGCAAGGCATTTATTTTATTTTATATTTCAAATAAACTTAAATTTTATTTATGTTTCACATGTGAAAATGTTTCTTTAGTTTGCTGTTGCTATGCAGCGACTTGTCTGGGAGTACGTTGTATATATCTGTGTTTAGATGGAACTGAAATGAAGAGATCTGGAAAGTGTGGTGGGTAATACCAGCCCCTTGAATACTCTGCGCCTTCTGCTGTGGCGAACTCTTCTGACATGCATGTTAAGATTGAAGTTTGTATTAATATGTTTTTGATTATTAAGTTTCCGGCTAAGAGCACGTTTTTTGCTAGCTCTTAATTTTTTTTGTGTCACTTAGCACGTCAAATATGTCTTAAGAGAGTTTCCTGTTTGGTAAGGTTTTTTTTTTTTTACTGAATGCAACTTTCATTTGAATAAAGAGTTTTTTTTAGAGTTACGCAAGCACAAATTATAATAAAATAAATAAATATATTTATATTCATTATATAGAAGCAAAAATGTTTAAATATAATTTAAAATATCAATTATCAATCAATTAAAATTTATAATAATATATAATCAGTTTTGAAGACATATAAACCAAACACTATGCCAGCAAACAGTAATTTTCCTAGAATATAATAGTGTATATAAGCTTAAGGATTTCCCCGTGAATAAAAGAATCCTGAATAATCCAAGCTAAAAAATTTGTAATAAAGATTCTATATTCAAATAAATTTGTAATATATTCAAAGTTGTAGTGTATCTATATTCACAATGAAATGTCAAACGAAAAAGGATTTATCATCTGTAGTATTTCAACTCTTCCAGAAATGATATATGCTTACCTCATTGAATAAGCGTGGATTATTTAATCTGTTAGATTAAAAATTTGCTTTCACTTTCTGTTTAGGGCCTGATAAACTTATTCTATTTTTATGATTTTCAATTGAGTTTCATCCCACACACTTGTTCTGCTTGAATTATGCAACATTCAATGCAATCAAAAGTTGAACTGGTCCGGCAGAGCTCTAGGCCTTTCTAGTGCCTCCTGCCAGCTCAACAGAAATATGTAATAATAAAAAAAAGCATAAACGCCAACTCATTGGGAGATTTGTAATTGCATTTTTTCTTACCAAATCATTTCAATCAAAGTCAGACAGGCCGCAGCGAAACCAGATTTCGCAAGTCACTTAGCTATTCTTGGCCAGTCTAATTAGTTGACGCGGCTCGCGGCTCGCGGCTGACCCCAAGCGCTCAGCAAAAGCCGTGAAATGTCGCCGACTCGCCGACTTGGACCCGTGGACCCAATGAAGATAATAATAATAAAAAAAATAATAAAAAAATTGTTGCGCGACAACTTAAAAATAAAAGAGACTGAAAAAAAACTAGTATGAAGTGCCAACCTGATCAATATCACGCTGCAGCGCGCTGGGCCCTTCGCCAAGTCACAAAAAAAAAAAAAAACTGATAAATCATCAATTTTGCTCTTTGACGCCATTTGTAATCGGATGTGACAAGCAGAGGTAAATATGTCAACAAATATTGACGGTCTTAATTAGCACAAACAGCAGATTTGTTTAACTCGCTGGATCGTGAGAAAAAGTCCAGTTAAAGCAGAGACGGAAAAGATCTTTTAGAAGCACATGAAATCCTTATTTTGCTATATTCAAGGTCTTCACAGTCCCAGGCAGCTGCCCACTGGGTAACTTCTAGTGCAGCACGACCAACTGAAGCAACTGCAGCAGTTGTAACTGATTTCTTTCACACCTTTTCACAACGCCAGTCGGCTGAGATTCAATTTGATGTTGCTCACATAGTTAAGTGGGGCGGACTCCTAAACCGGGTCCAAAACTGGTACGTGGACTTGTGTGTGCCAATCACCCAAATGACAGCCCAGCCCCAAACAGCAACGAGCCATCAAGTTATATTATTATTGTAGGCTTTTTATACCCTGTAATCCAGGCTAACTAGGCTCTATGTCAGTTGGGCAAGTGGATGTTGTTTTTACAGGTTTTAAAATTTTATTTGATTAGGCCATAAAATATTAACTCGGAATGCGAAATTCAAAGTATATAAGCCAAGGACCGTAACGATTATAATTTTTATAAAAAAAATTAGAAATCAGAATTATTTTTTGGAGTTAAAGAAAATTGAATTTAAAAAAATTTTTTTAAATTAAAAATAATTAATGCACATGAATTTTTATATTTATTTATATTAAAAAATTAAAAATAATTATTACACATCAATTTTTATATAAAAATCAACTAATAACTTTTGTTTTTAATTTTATTATAAAAATAAAAAATACGAGTTTTTTATTTTAATTATTTTTATTTTTAAAATTGAAAACAAAAATTAAATTAAAAGATCTTTTGATATAAAGGAGCTAAATAATATATAAACCTGTATAAATGATCTACGCGTTAATATCTTCCAGATGATGTATGTAATTATGTACCAGGATATGCATATTTAATTATCTGCCTAGAAAGTTACCCATGCCCCCTATTCAGCGAGTAGTATAAAAAAAGTATAAAACCCTTTCGTTTTAATTATTTAGCAAGTTTCCAATCTAATAATTATGCCTATTTTATGCCTATAATTATGCCTCAAATACCCAGATCGATGCTTGGATAGAGACGAATTTTTGACCTTCTTACGTAGACATGTTCCTTCTGAAGTCTCAGCTTGGGGGGCATTCATTATATGATCTTTACCTCATTTATAAGTCATTACTCCTATACATGTACATAAATTTTTCCGCCTAAAGCGATCAACTTGACAATTCAGAATGTTTGAACTCGATTAAAAGCAGAGCAACAAAATGGCCGACTTATAGACGTGTCGTTGTCACGAACCGGAAGTTGGTAATCGCATCTACATAAGTCAGCCGACATGCCGAAAGAAAAAGAAAGAAAAAACCAAATGAATAAGTAGCTAAATTAATGCGAACAACATCAAGATCGATTTTTGGTTAATTCTCTTTTAGACTTCATTTGATTGGCTTTGAATGAAAATCGGCGCTAACAAGAGAGCACAGCTCTTTACCTTCGGCAACAGGTTGTCTCTCCATGTGTGTGTGTGTGTGCGTATGGTCTGAAGGATAACCAGTTGAAATAGCAACACTAGCAACAGTCACTAAATTTGCTCATGTCGCTGCTTTGGGTTAACGACACAGAACAGCGGCTTGTTTTCAAGATATGCATGGAAAACTACAAATTACGCATACGCCGCATAGGCCGCTCGCTTGGCAACAGCAATAGTGCTGAGCAGCGCAGATAAACTATCTTGACGTTTTATGATTACAAAATGAAGGCAGGCGAGCAAAAATAAATCCGAATCTCAATCCGAATCCGTAACGCAACTCAAACAAGTCGAAGTTTGAGTCGACCCACAAAATGTTGCATGTGTTTGAAATCAGTTTAAGGTGAATTAGATTTTCACACACGCACACACACAATATACATACATATGTATGTACATATAGTCACAGCCTGTGCTTTGCATATGCGCAGAATTATGAAATTAGACTCGGTCTCCATTCGTTGCCAAATCGAAATGGCATTAAATGAAAACTAGTAATTGAGCTCCAGATGAGGCTGCTCGACTAGCAAATACCATGCAAGCAAAGGCGAGCAGTCACTAAGGATAGCAATATTCGTATCCTTCGAATATCCTGTTTCAAGAAAAGGTAAACTAATTCCAGCTATGATAATTGAATTAATAAATATTTATATTTTTAGTTTCTTTACTTCATTTAGATTCCCCATTTATATAAATTTAAATGAGTATATATTTTAATCGCCGTGTGAATATATAATTTATTCACTTATAAAAAAATATGTATATATATAAATTATATACATTATATAAATAACCATATGCCCAGCTGGCCAGTTTTCATTGGGTTCAAGGTGCAAAAACTAAATGAACTTTAGCTGCGCGTTACGTTTGCGTTGCGTGAATGTTTTTGATTTGATTTTGGATTCGCATTGCCACGGCTATTGCATCCCCTGCATTTGCATATCAGCATAAGGAAGCTTTTTAAACTAATTTAAATTGTACAATTCGGTTTATCTAACTTCTGGCAAACAATGCACAGCTAATTTGGCTGCACAACAAAGAAGGCCAGAGAGTCGTGATAATTTGCTACGACATGACTTGATAGACTTAACTGATGTCTCGACTTCAAAGAAAAAACATCCGCATTCAAATATATGCAGTATGCAGTTGTTAAAAAACACAATTTAATTCAGTACTATTTATCTGGATCTGCATTTGTTAGCCTCACAAATGAATCCAACAACATTCTTCTTTGTTGCGTATCAGATTTAGTTGGTTGCAGCTAACAAAATTCCTTGTTTTATGTCAAAATTCATTAAAGAAAACTAAAGCAATAGATAGAACAAACACAGCTTGCATATATATTTATATATGTTATTTACAAATTTTAACATATATTATAAATTATTTTGCTTCCAGATTATTTATATAATTAACATAAATTTGTTTTATAAGTAAGGGATGGGTTAGGCTGAACTTTAGACACTTATTATATCGGATTATATTAATAGCATTCAAATGTGTCTATTTACCAAATAGCAAGTCTCTAGTATTTAAAATGCGTTTTTTTCGAATTGGGGGCCAAAGGGGCGTGGCATAAAAAATCTGTATATTACATAAGCTGCATAGCCATGATATCTATATAAAATATAAATTGATTATAAATGAATTGATATGAAGTCTCTAGCTCAAACGGTGTAGAAGTTAAGCTCAAAAGAAGTAAACGGACAGACAGGGCTATATCAACTTATTTTTTTGTGCTGATCAAGAATATATATACATTGCGAGGTCTGCGACGTCTCCTTCTGCTTATTACATACATTTTCACAAAACCCATTCCCATTTTCAATGGGTTCAGGGTAAAATAAATAAATTAATTTATAATAACTTTTCTGCATTTTGAAAAGTAATATAATTATGTTACATATAACTAAAATTATTTTAAATTATTATTCTCAATATCTTATGTATACAAAAGTCAAGTCAATCCTAGAAAGGGTATATAAGATATATGCGGCAGATTATTATCCTCCCAGACTTTTTTTTTTTCATTTTATGTATTTATATTTGTATTTTCAATAATACATATTTAAGTATTATTCACAGTCCAGGATCTTAGATGTTTCTTGCATAAACATAAATATAAATACATTGAAAATGAATTCGCACAAAATAAAACAAATACAAGAGGACGTTAATTTTATGATACAAATTTCAGCTTCTCTTTTAATCAGACTTTTCCATTTCAATCTTGTAAATCCATGAAACTGTCAGATGGTTTTGACTGCATAATTTTCACAAACCGTAAATCAAGCAAATAATACTTGTGTAATCTGATCAGAAACTGTAGAGCTGAATATAACTATGGTGTAATATTTCGCTAACCATATAAACTAATTTTTTTTTCTCCATTGCAGCTGGAGGCTTGAAGCATGAAAATTATTAATGGAGTAAACCAAAATCAGATCAAAAGCAACGATTATATGGCTATGTTTTTGGGGCTGTGTCTGTTTCTGGATATGGTCGTAACATGTTTTTTTCGTCATGGAGATCTTCAACTTAAAATATGTGCTCGTTACAAATGGTTAATATTTTATATATACATATATTACGTAGTTTAAGCGAAAGAGGGCAGAAAGACCATTTTAGGGCTGATGTCATTTAGGTAAGATCAAAAATAAGCTTAGAAAAAACGGATGTTGATAATAATATTGTAAAAGTATTCCAGTATTTTGATTCGAATTATATATTTTATATAAAGATTGCAGCGTATCAGCTATTCGATCAGTTTGAGGCTATGCTGAGTGCATTTAAATTCTCATTAAACTATTTTAAATTGTTAATTTGAAAAAAAAAAAAAAAAAAAAAAACTGTTTGGATCGTTATAAATCCTGTTCAACCACTCGACTTTATAGAGTTAATTATATTATTCATTTCAATTCATTTGGCTATCAAAGTGTTCCACTTTTAACAGCAACATGCAAAGACAAAGACATATATATATATATGTATATATTTATTTATTTATTTAATAAGTCTTACTAAGCTGCAGTTTAGCACAGCTTAAGAGCTAAGTAAATGTTAAGAAAACAAGCTGCGATTTGTTGTTGTGGGAGGAGGGAAGAGAGTGAAAGAGAACGCCTTTGACTTTATCCATCTATTGCTTATGAATTTTAATCGTATACAGCACAGCTTGAAAACTTGTATAATTATATGCAGACATACAGATATATGTACATATAGAGTTCATAATTTATGCTAAATCCTAGAGAATCATGTGGTTTTGCACACGCTTCGGTTAGAGCTGATAACATTTGTTAAAGGCTTCGCACTGGACTCTCGGTGTGGGGAATGCGGAATTCGTCTATTCAAATTGCTGCGCACAATGGGTTGAGTAACTTGTTAGCAGAGGATACTCGCAACGATGCAATCGTTAAGGCAACGGAGGAAGACGCTCGCGCCGGGCATTAAGTGTGCCACAAATCGAAAGGTGCAATAAAAATGCAAGAGGTGCAGATGCTGATGCAGATGCAGATGGGTAGCAGCAGCTGCACAGATTGTGTAAGCCTAATCCTGCTGCATACGGCCTACGACTAACAAACTGACAGACTGTCAGACTAAACAAAGTGCGCTGTTGCAGCCACAAAGCGGAAATTTTGTTGGTGGCTGAGTGGTGCTGGTGGTGCTAGCCGTTGTTAAGCGGGCCAAAAAGAGATTCGCGAATGATCCATGCAGGCCCAAAGCCTTCGCTGCCATTCCACTCAAAACTTCCACTCAAACCGCTGCACAGCCAACGACGTCTGCTGCTGTTGTTGCTGCTTTTCGGCTTTGGCTCACTTTCGTTTTTCAATTTTTTTGAGTGCAGCGTCACAGTCAAGGCGTTAAGCGTCTGACGCCGAAACGCGAGCAGTGGCCAGCGGCAACAGCAGCAACAGCAACAACAGCAACAACAGCAGCAGCAGCAGCAGCAGCAACAGCTGCTCGCCTCCAAGCGTCTGCTGAGCAGAGCTCTGAGCAGAGCTGCCGTCAGCTGCTGCTCGCTGCCGGCGTCGCAGTCACTTGTGGCGGTTCAGCGCTTTGTTCGAGCTTTAGTCGCTAGTGTATGATAAAATCACGTTAGTAATCAATTGCAAGCTCACCAGCCAAGACCGCATAGCCAGCGCCAGTTGCAAAAAGGTCCCAAAATATTAATCCAAAAACCAAAAAAATAAAAAAATAACAAAAAATATATATACATATATCAAAAAATAAAAGAAAAGTTTGAAATCGTATAAAAGCATTACCAAAATTATAGTATTTAAACAACAACAAAAAGAAAAGCGTTTACGTACTCGCCGCCGTTGCTACCCGTCGCCGTCGCACCAAACGTGAGGATATACTTTACACATACACATACACAGCCATACGCATACACACACACACACACACACGCTCACATAACGTACATAGCTAGGTAAAACAAATAAACATGCAACAACAACTACAACAACAACAACAACAAACAACAACTGCATTGCAGCTAATGCAAATGCAACAACAACAACAACAGCAACCAACACCAAGCCGAAAATAGTTACAACAATCGCAAATTCCGCAAATTTCGCCCAACATATATACTAGCATATATATATATATAGAAACATAAATTCAAAAATATAACTAAAGCCAAAATTCAAGCCAAATCCAAAGAAACGCTTTAAGTTTATGACGAAATTCATTTAATACAATTTACTTTATTTTTTGCATATTTAAATTTATTTTATTTTATGATTTTTTTGTTTACATTTTTTTCTGTGCTGTGCATAATTTTTGATCGAAAAACAGAAACAAAATTTACGCGTGTGTTGAACTGTTTTTTTTTTTTGGTTTTTTTTTTATATTTTTGTTTTTTTTTTTTTACACGGCCTATGCCGCGCCCATACAAATGGATTAAAGGGTATCAGTATAAGACCTTGTGCAGTACGAACGTGCATACGAACATAACAGAGAAGAGACTGTGCAAACACGATATTCCAGATATACGATATACGATACGATAACAACAAATTTATGCATGCCAACAAATTGCTAAAAACAACAAAGAATTTAGTTGGATTAGATGATGGGCGAGAGGTAGAGCTAAGAGCAGAGAGAAGAAGAGATTGATTTAGAATATAAAGAGAGAGAAAGAGAGGAGGAGAGAGAGAGATAAAGAGAGAGAGAGAGAGAGAGAGAGGGAGAGAGGGAGAGGGACTTCCCCATGTAACTAATTTGGAATTTCAATCTATTATTCCATCAGTTTGCTTCAGGATTGTTTAGTTAAGAACTAGCCTTAACAGCATTTTTAATTAAGCTTAACAGACACAAGAACTATAGTATATGCCTAGCATATTATTATGTAAATATCAATACGATATAGACATAGGAAGATACGATATAGCAAGGCAAATGAGCCTACGATAAAAGCCAAAGTATTCCAACTGAAAGATTTGAAGGCATCAGACTTTATTCTATGTATAGATATGCCTAGGCATAGAAATGTCTAAACTCTTCAGAGGAATCATATTCAAAATGAAATATTTAAACTGATAAATTTGAAGTCTTAAGACCTTAGACTTTAGATTTGTATGTCTCTGCTCAATCTAAGAATTATCTTAGCACTTATATAAGCTCAAGCAGAGTCAGATTCAAAATATAAAAAAAATCATATTCAAGCTGACAAATTTGAACTCAATCTAAGAATTATCTTAGCACTTATATAAGCTCAAGCAGAGTCAGATTCAAATCAAATAGAAAATTGAAAGACTTAAGACCTTGGACTGAAGCTGTGCTCAGTCTAAGAATTGTCTTAGCTCTTATATAAGCTCTAACAGAGTCGAAAAGAAAAGTCTTTAAGCTCTGCCTATCTTGCTTTCAAATGCACAAAACTTCAGCCAAGGCACGATCGCATCATTACACAAATTGTTTGGTCAATGCGAGGCAACAGCTGCTACTTTAATTGCAGAGAGACAATTTTTCGAGGTGTAGTACGTGGACAATGACAGGAAGTCGAGGCTTTCGCATTAATTAGAGGCAACAACAGATCACGCCACTGTAACAACACAAGTGTGCAGCGTCATTTTTGGGGTCCGTGTCATTCAAGCCACGCCCTGTTGCAAAATCACCTTCAGGCCAGTCGCTAATCAGACTTTACGGATTTCTTTTTTGTTAGGCTATACCCCGTGAAAAGAGCGAGAGCGTAAAGGGGTAGCATGTTAGCTAGGAAGACGACGTTTACAGCAAAGCAAATATGAATCATATATGAATATATGTTTATGTCTGGTTAGGCGAGTAGCTAGATACCCTGCACTTTGTGGGTAGAACAGAGTAACTCTCAGTCGTGCAGACTCGTTTATTAATGTTTGGCTCCTTAGTCGTATTTATTCAATATATTCATAGACGATTTACAGTGTTCAGCATATGTAGGTCATTTTTAAATATATGAATACATGCATTAAGTGGCATTTCAATGCCAACCGAGCAACGATATCAGATCAAATAGATACTTATATATATATATCTATATTCATTGCTAAATTAGCAATAGCAACTACTTCGTTTGTTAGTTTGCCAAAAAGAAAGAAAGACGAATATTGAGGCTTGAGGCTTTAGTTAAAAAGTAAAAGCAGAGATACATTAAAAATTTGCTGCCAGATGACATAACCAAAGCGGCCAAGACGTCAAACGGGCTTCGTTGTCGTTTATTGCCGGTTTCTGACAGCTCTCTCGCAGCAGTTAACACTCGATGCCGACTCTCCCGCGCGGTGTTGACAACCTTCACTCTCCCTTTCTACGCTGCCCAGCTTATTTCGGCTTTGCTCCCTCTCTCTCTCTCTCTCTCTCTCTCTCTCCTCTCTCTCTCTCTGTCTCTCTCGCTGTCTCTTTCCAACTTGTTTTGTTTCGTTTTCATTTGGCTTTTGGCGCTACGCCCTACTTAATAGTCACTGACCGTTGGCTATCATTGCATGTTGCCACGCACGGCCAACAGCCAGCTAAACTACTCACAAAAGATGTACCGAGTCTGTACTGCGTCTATTGTACATAGTTCCCATCTCTAGCGGTAGCTAGAGGATCCGGGTTAGAGTCCCAGCCCAGCAGCATGCGGATGTAGTACAGCAAAGGTCACTAAATAATATTCAATAAAGGCCGTTAGTAAGTTAGTTAGTTGTCTAGTCTAAGGTCTAAGCCTTTGTCATACACATATTTTTACTAGCCTCTACTGAGGCTATGTTTACATTGATCTCAGTGTCAGCCCTCTCCCTCCCTCTCTCTCACCATCCCTTGCTTAGAATTCCACAATAATTGAAATTTCTCTGTTGTTGTTTTTTTTTTCTCTCTTTGTAAATATTTAATCATCTATTAGTATGCATAATTGCTATAATGACCATGGCCAATTGTGGCCATCATCATTAGCCATCTATTAAAATCGTATTGCAACTGTTTCCCTAGTTGGATTTCGCTATAGTTTTAGGGATATATCAACATTAGCTTTTCGCCACAATTCGTACAATTTTTAATATCTTTATTTCTCTTTCGCCATCGTCTTATTCAAAAGTTTAGTTTTTCCATTTTGTTGATTTCCAGCGAATTTCTTAAAACTCAACTTAAAGCTTACACACACACATACACACACACACATTGGAGCACTATTCGCTTAACGCTGTTGGCATCGCTGCCGCTGCCGCTGCCTCGGTCAACGTCTGCGCTGTCTAAATAAAATTACATAATTCTTATTGCGGCGTTTTGTGTTGTTGTTGTTGTGATTTATAAATTGCTTTAACTGTTTTTGTTGTTGCTTTGCTGTTGCAGTTGTTTTGCTGTTGTTATTGTTGTTGTTGTTGTGCACACTTTCCACACATAATGCGCATTACTCATACGACGTGTTGCCCAAGAAAGGTTCAATATTTAAACTTGACACACACTCGAAAGACACGCCTAATCGAGCCACTTAAACGACAGGGCACGTGTAACGGACATGCAAAAGAATTAAAACTTAGCAATTCAATTTGTTTACACACAAGCAACAACAACAACAACAATCGAATTGACAAGGCATTAGACCTTGCACCGACCCTAAGCAGACAAAAGTATACAAAGTCGAAGAAAATCTAATTCAGACATGAAAGCTAATCTAATATTATTATTTTCTTACTATACTAATTAAATATTTATTAACAAACAGAATACAAGACAGACACACACACAAACACACACATACACTTATAGCCAAGAGAAATGCATTCATTGAAATATTCCTAAATTATTCTTAAGCAAACTTTACTTTGACTATGATAGTGCCACTCTTTTATTTCGCTTTACTAACTATATTTCCATCTTATCTTATATAGATCCTCCTTTACACTTTGCTGACAACAACAAAATGTGGCAGCCGAGCACACAGCATTTTCTGGCGTTGATCTTCTGCAGCGCCGTCTGCCTGATTAGCGCAAGTCCTCTTCCACTGCCCGCTGGCAATCAGGAATTAGATGTTCTACAAATTCCCTTAACTAACGGAAAGGTATGTTTTATATAATTATAACTATATAATGTGAGGGCTAAGACAATGATATGTGATTCACATTCACTGCCAAGTCGACTCTACTTTGATATAATTAAAATAGGGCAATAAACAAGTAAGAAATCTGTAGTCGAGACTGCTCGACTACGAAATCTCCTGAGCCCTTCTTCGAACGATTCATATTCCAAGAATGCTTCGTTTCTATTCTCCACGTGTAAGAAACTATACATGCAAAAACACTAGCACACACACGCTTGTCAGCATGTATGTGTGTGAGCAATGCAGGCGGCTTGCTGTCTCGCTGCCTTTGTTGCTGCGGCACATGGGTTTTGATGAGAAAACTTTGATGATTGATAATTCTGTTTCTTTGGTGGACAATCGTATTGATTTCTTCAGATTATTATTATGATATTCATATCTATATGCTAAACGAAACTGCATGTCTCTAGTATTTGAAATGCAATTTTTACACATTTGGGGGTGATGGGGCGAGGTGCGGACCGAAATCCAAAATCTGACAAAAACAGAAATTGTATTAAATTAGTATCTATATATATGCTGAAGACTTGGAGACTCTAGCTCTAAAGATGAATTAGCTAGAATTTTATAACTGGTTCCCGATAAATTAATTTATCGATAACTTTGCAAACATACGAGTTATCGAATTTCTGAAACAAACTCGTACTGCACGTGCAATATACGGACCTAACACAAAAAGAATGAACTCTCTAGCTTTTGTATCTTCGGAAATCGACGCGTTCATACATACGGACGGACGGACGGACAGACGGACATGGCTATATCAACTTTTCTCGTCACCCTGATCAAGAATATATATACTTTACGGGGTCTGCCACGCCTCCTTCTGCCTGTTACATACCTTTAACAATACCATTATACCCTGATTTCCCATTTTCAATGGGCTCACGTATAAAAAGGTGTATGGGTATTCGAAAGAGAGTGATGAGTGATGAGTATAGAGATTCATTCACTTACGCTTATCATTTTAAATGCGTATTAGTAATTAGAATCTTCAAAATGGATCCTACATATTTTTCAAGTTAGTTATACAGAAAGTTGAAGTTGACACCCATATAGGGTGTCCGAATACATATTGTGCGGACTGTATCTGTCAACAGTTCTGCAGCTGTGTTTCATCTGTTTGGCAATATTTCTGTTATAAAGTCCCTGTGAATGGAAGAAGTTTACTTTTTGACGTACCAATAAGTTGAAGCTCTTCACATTATTTCCTTAAATATCACTCGCCAATAGTTGATTCGTTAATTTTGAGTTTCTACTTAATCAGTATGCACTTTCTTAACTTTAGACTTGGAAAATTAACATGCGTCTAACTCAATTCAACAACCATGAAGCCTTGTGATTACACACAAATTTCTAGAGTCTTCGAAGGCACAGTTCTCTTTTCGCATATAACAGTTGTTTATTGAACAAGACTCGAACTTTGATACAAAATAGTTTTATTAAAACTAATATACCCAGATTTCACATTTTCAATGGGTTCAGGCTATACAATATTAAATAGTTTTAGTTAAAAAAAAATAAAAAAAATTAAATAAAAGCTAACCTATGACCTGCCAAAGTTTATATTATGAAAAAACTAAGAAGCTCCTAATGCTTTTAGGCCTAAACCTTGACGGTTTTCTTTAAGACCGACTTTGTTTCATATTCTCCAGACTCTAGCACTTTAGCTATTAGCATTTCTATTATGCCAGCAATAGTGATTCCCATTTTACGATACCTGCGGTGGGTGAATGTAGATAAGAAAATATATATACAAGTCTCAAGCTTTAATGGACAAATAGGCATTATAAAAACAGAGAATGACACAAAGTATAAATCATAATCAAGGAAATGCATATAAAGTCCTCGCAATCTGACTTTTTACCACATAAATGTGCCAGGCAGCTGTCCGAGAAAAGAGTAAATTGTAGGCGAGCCTTTCATCAACATAAAGCACGACATTCATTGAGCATATTTACTCAAATACTTCCTACTTGCACGCTAGAGTTATGGCAATGATCTTCAGCGGCCCAAATGTAGCGGTTTTTTTCCGCTTGGGACATCACGTATACGTCGTGTGCTCCTGCTGCCCTTTCATGCTGCATGCTCGCTGGCCAATGGACTGGCTAGTGACTTAATGGAGTTTGGTTGTCCAACAAGTTAGTCGAGCTGGCAACAAATTTTCCTTTTACTTTTCGAATGCAGCTGGGACTGTGAGACGGGAGAAAATTCAGGTCTTGGGGTCTATATGCCACTAAAGTCGCAGTCGAAGTCGAAACCCGCGCAACCAGTTTGCCTGATACCAATTGCAAGGAAGTTGGCACACTTGTTACCAGTTTGCATGGCTGGCTATAGAGCAATGGACCAGACATGTGGGGCTCCGCCTTGGGTGTTGGCCCAATCCACATAATCCCCGCTTCAAATGCATTCAATTCTTACTAGCCGACTGCCCGACTGCCCGACTGGCTGGCTATCTGTCAAAATGTCCATGTACAATCACATCGCATTATTTAATGGGACCCCAAAAACAATTATGAATTTAGTGTCCATTTCAGACTAATTTTGCTTTCATATTGGACAATTTAATAGCGCTTTCAAAATTGGAAAAAAAAAAAAAAAAAACTGACACAGTCTTAATTAACAGCCGGTGAATAATTTTTGCATCCATCCATGCCAGCTGCAATTTGTCTCATTCATACTCTGTGATTAGCACCTAGGTCACTGTTTAATTGTCGATTTGTTGGCCAAGAGGCAATTGAGGCAATCATCGCCAACTATACGGAATCGTATGCCAATTACTGTTGATTTGCCAGATATTCGTTTGAATTGTAGACGAGAATGTTTCGATTTCGAGCTGAATGAGTGAGATATTCAAGTTGTAAAGTAAAGTTCACCTGCGTGTATTATCAGGCATACGAAAGTACAAAGGGACAGACAGGAAGGATGGAAGGACAGACGGAAAGTCAAACGGATGGATTCACAAAAGGACGGAAGAATGGACGGATAAAGAGTAGAGGACAGTAGACAGTAGGACAGAGAGTAGGATGAAAGAGCGCACGTACATTAAAACAAAGGACGGATATCTTATTGGAAGGACAGTCGAAAGAGTGTGTTAGAAAAACGGATAAAGAGGCGGATAGAAAGACCAGAGAGTAAAATGGATGTATGTTAAACAAAGGGCAATAGAGTGGACTGAAATACGACTGGCAGCAAAGAGAGATGGATGGAAGGAAGGACAATTGAAATAATGTATTAGAAAACGAATAAAAAGACGGATTGAAAGACGGATTTAAAAACGTATAGAAAGACGGACAGAAAGACGGATAGAAAACCGGTCGATAGGATAAATAAAAAACGGAAAGACAAACAGATGGATGGACGTGGCAAAGGACGGAAGGAAGAAAAAAGACGAAATGATCAAGGAAATAAACAATGCGGACTTAGCCACACCTCTGCGTGTCACAAGTAAACATTATACTCTACTTAACAGAGCATAAAAACTCTTCAGTCGGATGTACTCAACCGCACAAGACAACAACAATTCAAATCCAGCTCAAGGGAGTTTTCCTTTGAAGTGAGCATAGGGAAATTGTTTATTCACTAACTTTTTACTTGTTAGCTCTTACACGCTAAAGACTCATAAAATCAAATGTTTTATAGTTTGCACTTTTATTTAGGTATATATAACTTGAAGAATCTTTTGCCATAAACATCGCTACTCAATCATATTGTCACTTCCCGCCGTAGGGTATTCGCATAGTGTGCATGAGTATTAGCTAAAAGTGTGTCTATAAGTACGCTTTCTGCTAATATATTTAACTATAAAATGATATAACTTCAACCATGGCTATTGAAGCGCAGTGACTTTCAAATGGCAACAGCAGAACTACTAGCTAAAGCAGCCCCAGCAGCAGCGGCGGTAGTGGCGGTAGTGGCGGTAGTGGCAGCTGCAGCAACACGGTAGCCCAGACAATCCAACAATTTCCTCTGTGGGATTGCCCCCCAGTGACACACACACACACACACATACACATACACACACAGAGAGGCAAGTCGCGTTGCTCAGCTGGCGCAGTTGCCACAGCTGCCTTATATAATCTTTCAGCTAGCTGCTCGTCGAGCAACAAGCACATATCACGCATACGACGCGAGGCGACGCGACGGTAGCCACGGCAATTGCAGTTTGTTGTTACCATTATAACATGTTGCTAGTACGCAGTAGCAGCAACTAGCACGCAGCTATTATACTATATTGTTGTTGTTATGGTTGCTGTTGCTGATGCTGCTATTGTTATGGTAGACAATTTGTTGCTAGCTGCATTTTCAAGTGGCAAACGAGACGCGCTTGCCAGTCAGTCATTAAGTCGCAGCCGCTTGCGGTTGCCGTTGACAACGAATCAGAGTGTTCCAGTCGAATGCGACCGACTGCGAAATACTCGTTTACAAATTGTTCGCATGAAAATAGCAAATGATGTTGGTAGTAGAAAATAATAACTTTCCTTAGTAGGTTCTATATAATATAGATTCCCTTAACTTTACATATACTGAGAGTCAAGACATAGAGTAATGAGAGTATTTAGCCTCTCCATTATATGCTCTATGAATCATTCCATATACTCTCTTTACTCCATTACTATACTTTGCTATCAGAAATGCAACAACCTAAAGTTTAGCTCAGCTCATTAAATACAGTCCGCTTGCTCTGATTTCTAATGCAACAAATTTATTATTAATATATTTGCTGTAGACGAAAATTTCCGACATGATTGTAAAATATTTTGATTCAATTAGCTCGACAATGTCTTTAGCTGCATATTAAGTGTGTATTTACACAACCGGACAAAAAGTCGAGTGTGCTCAACTAGAAGATACCCTGCACTTAGCCTGATTTCACAACGCACATCCAATAAATACAAAACTTAGTCAAGCATGAGCTTTACATCGTGTCGAACTCAACTGAAGAAAAACTAGCTGCCAACATGAATATGTATGTGAGTGTGATATATGTATATATACATCTAGCCACACATTTCGTTTAGGCATGTGAGTTTGAATGTATTTTACATCCGATTCGGACTTTATACAAATATTTATATATATATATAATGTGGGCAAAGCATTTGGTTAAACCTACTTTCCGATTGCTTTTATTTATATCATCTTCTTCAATATCATGTTTATACACAAATGTGCAACAGCTTGCCTTGAATAAGTAGTTCGAATTATGGAGCGAACTCACTCACTCACTCAATAGATTTGTATGTAAATTTATGTGTAATGTGATTTAAGTCGATTCGCTTTTATTAACACCAAAAATGAAGGAACACGATTTTTAAGTAATTTTGTTCAAATCAGATTTGAACGCGAAATGCAGATAAAACTTTTTTATTTTAAGATTTGAGATCTTTGAGAGACAAAATTTCACATTTTGAAAGTGAGAAAAAAAAAACAAATGAAAAATTCTGAAAATTTTAATTTATTTTTAAAAGATTTATTTAGAAAGCTAAAAGTCCAATTGGCTTAAGGAAATAACTTGATAAATTATAGATTCACTTTTAAAATTTAACAAATCTTTTTTTTTTAATGAACAACTCTAGAAACTTCTTTTTAAAAGATTTATTTGGCTTAAAGACAATTTTTAATTCGTGAAGGTGAAAAGAATTACTGTAAATATATATAATTCGATAAATCATAGATTCATTTGTTAAAAATGAAAAGTTGTATTTAAAAGAAAAAACTCTAGAAATTTTAACTTATTTTTAAGAGATTTATTTAGAATTTATTTTACAAAAAAAAAACGCCTATAAATATAAATAATTCGATCAATTATAGATTCATTTGTAAACTTTTTAAATTCTTATTCTTAAATAAAAAGCTCTAGGAATTTAAACTTCTTTCAAAAAGATTTTTCGAATAATTTCGTCTAAAAATATGCAGAAAAATAAATGTATATAAATATAAATATTGTTTAAAGTCAGCAATGAGATATAATTATATATATTATAGATTCGCTTGTAAAACTGAAATGTGAGAAAACGTTTTTTTGAGTAACTGACTGATTATTAGTGAGAGGCTGTGCTAAGGTTGTGTCAACAGCGTTCATTTTAGTGGCTATAAAGTGATCTGTGGCCATAGGCTCGCATCATGTTTATTTCAAGCTGTGGACTCGATCGTTCTGCCACAGGCAGACTACAGTGTGTTTGTCCTTCACATTTCAACTGTTTCATTGTGACGCAGCATGGGGCACTTGTTAAACTATAAAAAAAAAAGCAACAGTACCTCAATATTATTGCTGCGTGATTTTGAAGTACTAATTGGACTTGAGCAATGATCAGGTCTGATCAGCTCAGCTCGGTTTTGTCATTATGCAGCTCTAAGCGTAAACATGAGCATTTATGTATTATTTATAAAGGCAGTTGAGTTGATAGCCACTAACAAAGCATATAACAAATTTGTGTTATGCGTGTCGATCCTTAAAATATTTAGCAGTTTTTCAATTTTTCTAGGCCAAGTCACAGTCTATGACTAAGTATAATGAGCGCTAATTGAAACTGTGAGCTGATCATTTAAGCTGTCATAAAAGCTTTTATAATATTTAGGCTAATGGTCACATTCCAATTTGGTGAACTTGAAAATACGAAGGCGAGCTGAGAATACAAAAGCTGAGGCAGTTGGCACGATATGACTGCGTGAAAACTAGATTATCGAGCCTGATTCCTCAATGTCTTATTTACTACCGTTACTATTTAAGATATATTGATTTGCTCTAATTTTAGAGTGAATAATCATGACTTGCAATATTACAAATATATCGTCATATAAACTTACTTCTCAAGAAATCTCCTAAATATGTATCTTTTATATCAGCTTTAAAGATCTTCTCTTATATCTTCAGCATCTCGTAGAGTATCCAACATACGTTGTCACACAGTCTTCTTTCTCGTTATTTTATTTTGTTTTGTTTTGTTTTGTTTTTTATATTATTTTCTGTTTTACTCGTACATTAACATATATTAAGTTGGTTAAGGTCAAACAACTTATCCGAACAGACACAGATTAATGTGTATCTTGAATTTTATGTTAATGCCTTGCCGAAGTCCACTAATGAAGTATGTTTTGTCAAATTCATTTATTTGTTCATTCCAATAAAAGGCGATAATATCGGGGTGCCAAAGCTGAAATAATCAAAATTGTCATCCAAGTCGAGACATAACAATGATGTTAACCTGCATCCGCAGCCCTGGCCCTCATTTGTGATTCCATTCATAAAGACGGCTGTGATACTTGAGTTCTGCGTTAGATGTGGGTTCCAGCTCAAATTGCATCCATTTAAATTAAATTTACTCTCGACATTTCGATAAGTTCACCCATTGAACTAGTTAATCCGCTTAGTCGGAATCTTCTTCAATGGGAATTGGTTACCTTCGGTTAAAAGCCACAACTAACTTTCAAACTGTTTCGCTATGAACTATTGATTTTTGGAAATTGTGTGGGCGAGCGTGGCATAACCGCAAACAAAATATGGTGTGGCCCTTGCCTCGAAACTTTTTGAATATATCGCTTTTTGTGGTTTCCCAGCTAATTTACGTGGGCTTGCAATTTTAGCACTTTGCCTGATGCGATTATACCGAAATACTATATATATGTACATGTATGTATCGATGTGTGCATGGATATATAGACAGATATATATGTATATCTGTATATATTTTTAATTTACAGTCTCTAGCTTCAAAGGCCCTTGGAATATCTCTGTTCGTACAAACAGTCGGACGAAAACTATAATTTTTAATAATAATAAATAAAAACGACTTGTAGTAGAATAATTAAAATAATTAAATAATTTGAATCTAAAAACATTTATTTTAATAATCATAATTACTTAAATAAAAAAATGACAATTAAGATTTTTAATGTATTATAAATAAAATTGATGATACAAAAAAAATTTTAGTATATATTCATTCATATATTTATAATAATCATTAATATATTAATAAAAATCAATAAAATATTAAGAAGATATATTCATATAAAAAAAAAAAAATTTTGTATAAAAATATTTTTATAATACGAAGAAGAAAATATAAATTAGAAAATATTTTATTTATCTTCATTTATTTTTTATTTTCATTTATTTTTTATTTTTATTTATTTATTTCATTTTTTTTTTTAAATTTAAAAAATAATTTTAATATACATATTTTTACTGTCATAAACTGTTTTTTTTTTTAAGTTTCATTTTTTATATTAAAATAATTTTTTGCACTCTTCCATTTATATAACTATTGCGATGGCTCACAATAATATAATTAAATAAACAAATAAGATTAAACAAATATATTTTTTCTTATAATAATGATTCGATTCAATTTAAAAAAGTTTAGCATTAATTTAAATACAAAAACTTAATTTTCACTTGGGCACAAGTGACTTAACTAAAGTGACCTAAACTATATGATATAATTTATTTAATTTTATATATATATGCATAATACATTTCAGCTTGTCAACCACTGTGCGTTAAAAATAACATTTTTTTTCTGATTACCTTATTGACAAGCCTCTTCCGTCCTTAGTATTAATTAGTATCCAGTGTAGGTACACAGCAGCAACGACTGCTGCTGCTATTTAAAATGCACAACGTTTGCTTTGATGACGTCGCCTGGAATATATACATATTTAAATATATATATATATATATATATATGTATCAACTAAGTTTTAATAGTATTCGAGTCAGTTCGGACAATTTGAAATTCATTTAGACTCGCAATAAAAATCAAACAACTTTGGCCCTAGAGTTGTTCCTTTCCTCGTTAAAACTTAACAATTGTCGCACCAAGTTGACAAACTGCTTAAATATGATAGATCATTAAGGGCACCGGCAGGGGCAGCGTTAGGGGCGGTTGGTTAGGTGACGGTGCACAATAGAGAGCGGCCGGCAGCTCAGCTCGGAGATGACAATAGCAAAACAGTTTGCTGCTGCCCAAACTGAGAAAAGTTAGTTTTTCTTTATAGCTGCGGTTGGCTGCCGCTGGCATTAGCTTCCGTCCGTGTATAAAGGCAACTTCCGCGCTGACTTTTGAGACAATTAAACACATAACAATAACAACAATAACACCGGCTGAGGTAACTCGCAGATTAACGTAGCTCTAAGCAGCCAGCTCTCTGCCTGGGAATAATATTGATAGCTGTGAAACAATGGACTCACATTAAAGTGATTTTACTGTATTTAAGACAAACTGCGACTCTATGCGGTATTTCACTGAAAATCAACAACAAATGCATATTCAATAATACCCCAGAGTCAAGCAGAGAGGCCTGCCGTTATAGTATATATAGTTATATATAGCTATAGCGGCTATATTGGTTTTCTGTATATATATGTACATATTATCAAGAATTTATACATATTTTAATAGTGCTAATTATAGTGGCTAATTTAAATCAATTCAAATTCATTAAGCTAAAATTAGTTCATATGATATTGCAATTCCCGTTTGAAGTCTTGAATATTAATATCATGTTAGACTTTCGAGATATTCCAACTTGAGTTAGAGCATGACTTTTTTTTATACCTTGAACCCATTGATTGCTTTTTATTCTGGTTAGATATGACTTCAGCCCCGCAAAGCTTTTGCCACACTTTCTCCCACTCTCTCTTTATCTCTCTCTCTCTCTCTCTCTCTTTCTTTTTGAAACCTTTTGGTTCTTTATGCCTGTTCTCAGTCTCTTTCTACGACGATAGCTAAAATATTTTTCTCTTGCTTGTAATATAACTTTTTTCTTCTTCTCTCAATATCTATGGGTATAACCTTTTATAAATACCTATACCTACTTAAATATAAATCACTATGTCTCATAATCTCTGCTTCTCGTTATACAGTGGAATCCGCTTATAATGACTCCGCTTATAGTGTCCGTCCGATTATTGCGACGAAAATTCGATGCCTTGGTTAGTCCCCATACAAACTTATATGAAGAGGAGTCCACTTATTACGTATCCGCTTTTAACGACAATTCGCGTATATCGACGATATTTTCACATATCAACCGGTTATTACGACGTGCCGAAAAAATACAGCGAAATAATGATAAAAACATTCAAGAATTTTGGTCCTTTTGGTTATAACGTCCTCCGGGTACAACGACGTAAAATCGTCAGTCTTTTGACCGTCGTTATAACCGGATTATAATGCAGAATATATTGATATATTGATTTGTCAAGTGCAAATAGTATTCAAAAATATATAAATTTAGATAATAATTGCGATATACAAAAATATAAATAAACTTCTTAAAATAATGACCAGTGCAGTCAGTGCGTCTCAAACTTCATATTTTCGTTAAAAAATTTTTTTTTTTTTTAAATATGAAAAATATTGCGACACTTGCTCTATGAAAGATTTATGTAGTTTTCCGCAATTTCCTGGCTTTAGTTTTTGTCGTTTGGCGCTCATTTATCTCAGTATATATAGCACATTTAATATGTTTAGGCTAACAGAAAAAAATTTACATGTTTAGCCGAGCATTCTGCTCCACTAATATACTCTTCGTGCACTTGGCCAGTGCATACAAATGGCTAAAAAATAAAGAGAATAAAATTCAAGTTGAATTGGTAAAGAGTTTGGGGTTGGAGTACCTGCATATTAAATTGTTGCTGCTGCTGCTGCTGGGTAGCAAATGCAAAAACAATTGTTATAATAGGTAAATGCAATTATCGTTGCAGCTATTGCATGTCCAATGACTCGTGCTGTTGATTGTCCAAGTCATCTCGTACGGCTGCCGTGCAAATTGAATGCACTTAAAATATTTTTGTGCAATATTTTCTTGGACTTAGCTTCGTCGCAATTGTCATTAACGTTTACAACTTTTTGTAGCAGTCATTTACCCGGGATCTAGCACTCCTTCTCTTTCACTCCCCCCTCTCACACCCTCTCCCTCTCTCTCTCTCTCTCTCTCTCTCTCTCTCTCTCTCCTCTCTCTCTCTCTCTCTCTCTCTCTCTCTCTCTCTCTCTCTCTCTCTCTCTGCGTGCTTGTGCTTGTGTCTACCTTTAAGTGGAAACTGTGCAAGTTATGAACAAGTTTTTGTTGTCCGGTGGCTAAAATGACTACAGACTATCGAGCGGGCGCCTTAACTGGGACACTTAAGAGCGCTGACTGAGTGGAGATTAAGGCCGAGTTCATCAGGTGAACAAAAGAGGAAACACAACTTGGCGGCTTAACGAAAGCTTACCAAAAACTAAACACTTTTCGGATCTCTTTCGAATACAGTGAGCCCATTGAAAAGATGTAATTATGAAATTTATAAAGCAGCCAGAGCCGCGACGGGCATGAGCTCTAGATATAAAGCAAATAGATAAAATATGTAGAGTATATAAGGGATATTAAGTATATAAAACACATATAGTAAATATATGTCTGCTTGAAGTTGAATGCTTAAAATGAGCTACTTAAAGAATAATCTATTTTAATTATCTGCTATCAAATTGATCCCAGCTGGAAAAATTCCCATTTATTTCATTCGCATAACTCGAAGACTCTGGGAACTAGGGGCTCGATTCTTCTTAAGATAAAACATAGTTCTGATAGTCTTCTTATAATGGATTCAATACATTTCATTAAAAGTTTTTCAGCATTAGAATTCGATTTAGAGTGACCAAATGAGAGCAATATGAAAACAAATTGCCATAGAGCAGACCTGGTATGAGCTATTAAATGAGTTGTAGAATTTTCTGAAATCTATATCGATGCCATTATATTTTATGATAAATATAAACTGGACTCTGCTGGCTGTGCCTTTAGTCCAATGTCCGCTTCAATATACCCGCTTCAACTTTTTGCATTTGATACAATAATTAAACTAAATACTTGGCAATTACAAGATTCCTTCCCAAATGACAAATCTCACTGAATATTTTAGCAGTAGAATATTATTGAGTAAATAGCTTTAAATAGCTTGACTCTTGTGTGGTCGCCTCTGGCGAAATAAAAACTACAAGTTACAGGGTATATGCATAGCCTCATTCCAATTGGCAACACTCCCAAATTTGGGTCATTTGAATGAGCGTCAATCAGAGTTGCAATGAGAGCGCACTACAAATAATAAATATCGACAGCAGACATCAAATTTATACAAATGGCAAAGCACTAAATAGATTTGCAAAGCATTTTGCTATTTTTTTAGTTTCAAAAATTATTGCAGTTTTTGAGGTTTGATTTTGAAGTATGTGTGTGTGTGTGTGTGTGTGTGTGTGTGTGTATGTGGACTTGAAACGTGATTTCAAATGGCAGCCACAAAACAGCCAAAAGACGCGACGAGACCACCGACTCATTGCCTCATTGTACAAAGTGAAAGTTCGTCAATTGTTGTCTATGTTGCTGCTGTTGTTGTTGTTGCTGCTGTTGCTGTTGCTGTTGCTGGTGGGCAGCAATCTTAGCGTTTTGCTGGCTCATTTTCTGTTCAGTTTTTTGGGTCCGTGATTTGTATTTGTATTTGAGTGCCACTTGCTGGCTTATGTAACGCGCATTAAATTAAATTGTCTTTGTTTGTTTGTTTCAATTTTTTGCTTTGCAGGAAATCGATGTCTTGACACTTGGCGCCAAAGATCAAGATCAGTTGATAGCCGATCGCAACAAGAGAACAATTGGACTGCTACGCGAGCTGTTTCCCGATATAACAAAGGTGCGTATGATAATAGATTAGTATAGTTAGCGTAACACCCAGAGAAATCCCCCGAAGCCCCCCTCTGTGTCTGTGTCTGTGTCTATCCAATCAGGTTAGGTCTATATCGATTTAGATATTCACATCTGTAGCCACGTAGATCACAGCCGAAACGAACGCTGTTTAGCTATGCGGAGCGGTGTTCGGCTCTGTCATTGTTAATCGTTGTATTGCCCGAACGTTTCCTAGGAAATCAATACGCAAATCAATCGTCTAGCCAATAATATCTTGCAACGCGTCGGACCCGTCGTCTTGGGCACAATTCTGAATCCCGGTCTAACGCGACCGGCTGCCCGCAGGCCCAATGCCGATGCCGATGCCAATTACGATGACGATGGCGATGCGAACGTGGGGCAGCCGCTTGACAAGGATTACGAAAGTCTACCCGATGAGCTAACCAACTTTGAACCCGATAAGGACTTTGACAGCCAGCCGCAGGACAGTCGCAGCCCGTAGATTGCGTAGATTTTAGCGTTTATTGGCTCTCAATTGATCAACTAGTTGATTATCTCATTTACCCAATCAAGCTGCACGCCCTCTATGTACTATTACTCGTATCCGTATCGTTAACTAGACCTATGCAACTCCACTTGTCAGTAGTTTGTGCACGTATCCACAACCCTAAGCTAGACCCAATGCCTCTACCTCTGCCTCTACCACCGCCTCTACCTCTGCCTCTACCTCTGCCTATGCCTGTGTCAACGCCTCTGCATGCCACCTATAAAAAGCTTGACCAACTTTAACAAATACACGAAACCAAAACAATACCAAAACAAAGCCAAATCACCAATATCCAAAGCCCAAAACCAAACTGTAATTTAGAGCACATTGAATCCAACTACACACATACATCAGACAATTGGCCAATCATCGAGTTGCAGTGCACAAATTTTTTAAAGCGCCTCAGACAATCAACCACAACACATAGAAATAACCGCAGCAGGCACAAGAAACGAAAAATAAAAATAAAAATAAAAAAAATAAAAAAAAAATAAAAGAACAAAACAAAATCGAAACAAAATTGTATCATCTCAGCAGCAATTCATGGACGCCCCCCCACAGCGACTAAAGTACAAAAATAAAACATAGTAAAACAAAAACAACAACAACAACAACAAATCAACAACAACAAGAACAAGAACAAGCAATCATCATCTAAATTCATGGCGATACAGCGTGGCCGTAAAGCCTGTGACAGTTTTTTGCATACCTCTCTGTCTTTCATTCCTAGGAAATCGACTCGATTGTTAATCGAATTATAGCTCAAGTAATACGCGTAGCCGGGCCGGGGCTGCTCAATAGCATTCTGGCCGGCAATCGTGGTCCGGGTCGCAGCACTACGCCCTCCAGCAATTTCGATGCCGATTTCGATGACGATGGCTTTGGCGATGATGACGATGATAATAATGATGCTGCATCTGCATCGACATCAACATCAACATCAACAGCAACAGCAACAGCAACATCAACAGCAGCAACACCGTCCGCCTCGGATGACATCGGCACACGGATCCAAATTGATTTGCCCACAGTTGCGCCGACGGGAGCAAACAAAGTGAGTGCGCGTAAGAGGCAAGACAATGTAACAGCATCAACAGCATCATTATCATCAACAATATCAACAAGTACTAGCACCACTACCTCCACCACTACCACCACCACCAATCGTCCCAGTCCTAGCCCCAGCCCCAGCCCCAGCCCTAGCCCCAGTCCAGCCAACAATACCTTAACAATGGCCAGTGAGATGCCCGTCGAGCTGCTGTCACGCGTTCTGGGCATTGAGCCAATAAGCACAACAACAGCTGCAACAGCAACAGCAACAACAGCAGCAGCAACGGCAGCAACAGCAGCAACAGTTGCAACTGAAATGCCAGCAACAGATGCAACAGCGAGCACTATTAATTCCCAATTAGCACCTACCTTCGACATCATTACCTCTACCCAGTTTCCCACAAATAATGACAACAACAACAACAGCAACAACAACAACAATAATAATAGCAACAACAACAATAATAATAATAATAATATCATCGATGAACCACAATTGCTTACAATTATAGCCGATATAAATCGTTTATTAAACTCTACCAATTATTTTATTACAACCAGAGATAATTTAACAACATCTACAACAACAACAACAACAACAGTGGCGCCTACAATTGACAACAACAACAACAACATTACGAAACTATTGCCCATCTATGAATGAACAGCAATTGAGACACAAACACACACAACAACAACAACAACAGCAACACTAGACAACAGCAACAACAGCAACAACAGCAAGAGCTGCAAGTAGCAAGAACAACAAGCAACAACAACAACCAACAACAACAACAACAACTATTCTTTAAGTCACATTTAACATTTTGCCCAAATGCACAATTGGAACTCATTCAAGCCACCACCGCAGCAGCAGCAGCAGCAGCAACAACAGTTAAAGCCGCTTTTACAAGTAGTTTGGTCTAAACAAAATACATTTTCAGTTAATTGTATTTTTGATTGTTTGTCTACTAAGCTAAGCTACTGGTGAAAGCAATTTAGTTGTCAACTAACTAATCATCTATATTAACCTTAGCACTAAGCCAAATCAAATCTTAAACGGCGTGATTGAGCATTTAGTTCACATCATTTGTTCAATAGGCAGTGGCCACGCCCCTCTGTTACCTTGCACCCGCCCCCCAAGCAGCAGCAGCAGCAGCAGCAGCAGCACCCCTTACCGCAATCTCTGAAGTGTTTGGGTTTCTCTGTAATTGTATTTATCTATGTGTATGTATGTCCATCTCCATTTCTGTGTATGACAGCCAACACCTCCACCCCCAGCCCCACCCACACCCACACCCACACTATGTATGTTAATTCGCTGACCCTTAATTCTTAGTTGAAAAACCCAAAAGCCGAGTCAAATAAACTAACCGTTCTCTAAAATGTACCCACCAATTGCACACACGCACCGCAATCCCCGACCACCAACAACAACAACAACCACACAACAATCCACAACATTGCGCACACATTGCACCCCCGCACCACGCCCACCGTTCACCGTTCACCGCAAACCGCGTGCGAATCCAAAATCCAAATTTCAATACGAATCGGCATCCGAATCCGGCCCCAAATTGAAACCTGGTTGTTGTAGCAAATCGATGAGCAAGCGAACCGCATCATCTCCAAGCTGCTGCGCACTCTTGGCCCCACCGTGCTGCGCACGGCGATTCAGGGCAACAGCGCGAATGCCGCACGGCAAGACTTTGATGCGGACTTCAGTGACGATGACGATGACAGCAGCAAGAGCGACAGCTCCTCAAGCTCCTCCACAGGCTCCAGCACCAGCACCAGCAGCAGCAGCAACGGCACTCGAGTCACCATCGAGCTGCCCACCTTTGAGCCGGATAATGAGAACGAGATTGATGCCGACGAGAAGAGCAGCAGCAGCAGCAGCTCCACCACCAGCACCACCGAGAGTTCCAAGCGACGATAATGAAATGTGCGTGTAATTTGCTACAACAACTAAGCGATGCATTCCAAAATTTCCATATAAATTGGCATTACTTTTAATGATTATCAAATTTTGTTCCGTGTTTTCAAAACAGCAGCGAAAATTGGCAAAAATAACCACAGCAACAGCAACAGCAACAGCCACCACCAACAACCCCAACACCCCAACACCAACACCACCACCACAACCACAATAGACACTACACTAAAAATATAGAAAAAAATGAATATGAAATTTTGGCAAAATAGAAATTTATATGTTTTTTTATGAACATTATGTGAAATATTTTTATTGTTGCGGGCATTCCTTATGCACTTTGAAATCTTATGTTTTACCATGTTTACTAATCTATCTCTCGAGAACTATGACTCTACTCTCTCTCTCTCTCTCTCTCTCTCTCTCTCTCTCTCTCTGTCTCGCTGTCTCTATTTTCTTTCTCCTTCTCTCTGTTTCCATCTGTTTCTCTTATTTTTGTGAGACTTCCACATCAAGTAAGTCTCTTTCTGCATATCTCCCTACGCTATTAGCGTAGATCTCTCTCACTCTCTATATATCTCTGTCATTTAATCAATCTATATACATATATACATATATAGTCGCAAAATTTCAATATATATGTAAATATCTGATATCTCCCTTTAAATCTATATTTTTTATTCCTTTAAGACTCTTTTTCTTTAAAGATAATTTCCCATACTCTAAGCATTCCAATTAGTGTCTTTCTTTATTGCTCTTTATTTATATATCTTTCTATCAATTTTTATCTAAGATGTTTATATACCTTTTGCTCTCCCTCTCGCCCTCCCTCACTCTCTCTCTCTCTCTCTGTTTATCTATTTTATCTCTTTTAATTTACCTTTTACTCTCCCTGTCTCTCTCTCTTTTTTTACAATCTCTTTCTCCTTACTCTCTCTTTCTCCTTCTACTCTCTCTATCATAATTTCATTGTTCTATCCCACTACCCAACTCTCTGTCTCTCTGCCTCACTCTTTCTGCCTCTCGCTCTCTCTCTCTCGCTCTCTAGCTCTCTCTCTCGCTCTCTCCTTCTCTCGCTCTCTCTCACTTCTCCTCCTCTTCTCTCTCTCTCCTCTCTCTCTCTCCTCTGCTCTCTTCTCTCTCTCTCTCTCTCTCTCTCTCTCTCTCTCTCTCTCTCTCTCAGAGCCTTCAACCTTTTTTATTATAGTTTAAATTTAATAGGTGTTTTTTTTTACATTAACATTAAATTTTTTTTAGTTTTTAAAGTTCTTGTATGTATGTCCTAGATATATATGCACATATATAAATATCTCTATAATTATGTTTTTTAAAATATACAAAAATACCTGTACTCCTTTTGGCTTTTTGCCAAGCTTGAGTCTTAGTGTTTACATAGATAAGTATTAAGTGTGCATTGAAACAACTATCGAAACAACATTCATAACAGCACTCGAAACATTCATGAATTGGGCTTACAATATTCACGGCTGCATTCACGATCTTCACGAACATTGCTCGATGCATAAACGCTAAACGAACGAATTTCAACAGACCTTACGCCTTATCGATATCATTATTAAGTAGATATTTGCTTACCATTTGAGTCTTATTAAACATATTTATATATAAATATCTATTGCAAGTTGATCGCAGTTGATCGGTTCTATCCAAGTCACATAACACATTTGAGCCCAGCAATCGTTGCAGAGAAAGTTGTTGATTTTAAACTAAGTTTGAATCTGATTTCGAATACTATAAATTTAAATTGAGAAGATGATCTATTAATCAGATTTTAGATGTCAAATCTCTTACAAATATCACTTTCTCAGTTTCAAGTATTCTCTCACTATCTTTCTCTTTGTCTATCGATCTGTAAATCTCTCTGTTGCTCTCTCTCTCTCTCGCTCGCTCTCTTTCTCTCACACATACTCTGTGTCATTCTTTTCACCCTCTTTGCTCGGATATCCATGGCCTAAGCTTAGAAAATGTTTTTTTTTCTGGGTATTCTGCTGCAGCATTGGCGCCCTTCCGCCTCTGCTCTCTGTGGCTTTATTGATTACTCATTTGTCTATCTGCCTTTGTTTTCATTTTTGTTTATTTTGAATCTTTTTTTCTTTATTTTCATGTTCCATTAAACCGATTCGATTTGTGCAAATAACCAAAATATGCAAATAATAATACAAAACAAAAATCGAACAACAACAACAACAAAACTGCAAAATGTTATAAATTAATAAATGAAAAACAAACACACACACACACAAATAAACAAAATCGAACAACAATCGAAACAATAACATTATCAATCGAAAATATTGTAAAATGTATACATAAATACACCAATTGCATTTGTGCACGTGCATTCGCTCGCTCATCAACAATTAATCAAATCGAATCTTGAATTTCGAATTCGAATGGCAAAAAAAACCTGGCTAAACCCAAAACTCATAATGCCAAAACGAAATGTGTGCAACAATCCCTTAAATAACACTCGACTCCTGCCCTAACCTTATCTAACTGAAATACTAACACCCACACCCACACCCACACCCACACTCACACACACACACACATATATATACACATTGATTGACCGTTGCCCGATGTCCCTCTGCCACACTGTAAACTCTGCTACTTCACACATTGCGCCAAATCCTGTGTTATGCAAACCAATCAATACACCGCAAAACCACAAACACATACATATACATAACCACGCCCACCCACCCACGCCAAATCCAACACACACACACACACACACAAATGCACATAATCAACTCCAAAATTCGAAATTCTTTGCAATGCAACAAATGCCCATATGAAAATGAAATTCCATTGCAATTCTGCGGGCCAATTCTATTGCGATCGCAGAACGGTGCAACCGATACGAAAATCGATCTGTCGGCGATCAACAAACAACTCGAGGAGACCATTCGCGTGGCACGCCAGGTGAAAGAGGCTGAGGCAGCGGCCGCTGCTGCCTCCCAAGCCTCTAGCTCGCCCATTGCCCAGGCGCCCATTCCCCTCAAGTCCAACGAACCCATTCAGCTGAGCTTCAACAATGAACTGTCCTCGGTTAGCGGCGGTAATGGCAACAGCGGTGCCAGCAGCGTTGGAGCCACCGATGTGAAGGCTCTCAGCACCAACGATCTGCAGCTGTCCGAGTCCAAGTCGCCGGCCATTGACGAGCTCTCACTGGACTCCGTGGAAGATACGGCCGATCTCGATGATCGCAACAAGAGGTAAGCGACAGACCCTGCGCAGTAAGCCAAGACACTATCACCTACAGTACCAAACACAACAGCCACAAATCATTGATTGGCCGCTTAGACATTGTATTATATTGTCAGTTGAATCCAACATGAGTTCGAATCAAACTGAAACTCGTACTCCCTAAAAGTGTAGAAACTAGAATATTTTCAATATACTATAAATTATACTCCAAAATTATAAATATCTACCACCTTAAAGTGAATTTCTGAAACAGTCTAAATATAGAATATTTAGAATTTCTTGATTTCTCGGATTCCTAGTAAAAAATACCAGGTAAAGTCTTAACTCTTCATAAGATGAGGGTTCATATATGCCAAATCTCAAGTCTGTAGCCTCAATAGCGCAGAAATATATTGCAGCAAATCGATCAAATTTTTTACCCTGAACCCATTGAAGATGAGATATCAGGGAATACTGCCTTTTTTGAAGGCGTGACAGATATATATATTCTTGGTCAGAGCGACAAGCTGAGTCGATTTAGCCATGTCCGCCCGTCCGCCCATCCGTATGCCTGAATGCGTCGATGTCAGAAACTATAGCAGCTAGAGACATCATTTTTGTTAAGACCGTGAATTGCACGCTCAGTACGAGTTTGTTTGCGAAAATCGATAGCTATTCAAAGCTATCGATTAAAACCCGTTTATCGATAATCAGCTTGTTAAATTTTATATTTCTTTGAATTATGAAAACATTTTATTCTAACAGTCACGTTTTACTTTTTTTTGTACTAAGAAGATAAAATCTGTTCATATAAAGCATATTTCCTAGAACTGCCCAAAAATCCAATAAACGAGAGATAATATTTAAGATTTCCACAATAAAACCATTAAATCCTTAGAGCAGCTGGATTTCCAATTTATCAAGAACTATATTTTTCGCCAAATGAAAAATCATAAAAGTAACACTATAGAATTATATGGATATAGATAGATACCTTGTTGGATTCATTGGCTAACATTAACCAAATGATAAAATAATTGAAAATTCAACCCAAAATACTCGACTAATTGCACACTTCCGTCCACGTTTCCTTCAATTTTTCCTCAAAATGCAATCGAACAAACATAAGTAATATATTCAAAAGGTTCCTGAGCTTCGGTGGTGCCGGCCTTGCTGGCGGCTCAAGTGGCGGCAGTGCGGGCGCCTCGCCAAGCGGCAATAGCTTGGGCGGCGGCGGCGGTGGTTCCGGCAACTTCCTGCTGGATGTGGTGCGCGTAAGTATCTAGCATGGACTTCAAGGCTTTGTCAGCTGAATCAAGTCTAACGTTTACTCTGCAGCTCTTCTCGGGCAGCGTGCAGACCCAGCAAGGTGACGAGGCCGCCAATTCGGTCAGCGGCGGCGCCAGCAGCAGCAGCGGCAGCACGGATGATACGGATGCTGGCAGCGACAGCACGCGCAACGCTGACGGCTACACCGAGGGCATTCCCGGCCCAGTGACGCGTCTCGTGGTCCTGGCCAATCGGGGTCTGGCTAACCTGGTGCAGGATTTGATACTGGTAAAGCTTGAAGCGAAAGCAAAGCTTATATTCTCTCTCTCTCTCTCTTTGTTTATTTTTTGTTAATTTTATTTATTTATTTATTTTTTTGCAGCGCGTTGCCGCCACAAGCGAGAAGTTCGTTAACTTCAAGGCCAAATTGATAACGGCCCTGATATAAAAGCCAGCCTGTTGATCCTTGGCCAACTCCTCACGGCCCTGCCTTAGTCAAGTCAACCCAATTGTACAGAGTCAACGCAGCCAACTGCGCCACGCCCACATTTTACAACACACGCCCACACACACACGCCACACACACACACACACACACTTGATACTCGTCCATCACATTAACGTTGTTGTGTTCTTTTATTTGACAATGGAAAACAATCCACAATCTTTAGCGAAATTTCTACTTCTTATATAAATACATATGTATATGCATATACACACACATATATATGTACATAAATATATAAATCTATATAAATCTCTAACGCAAAGCTCTAAGTAGAGAGAGATAAAAAAAATGTTTATCAAAATTTACAATACAAAAAGTGAAAAAGGAAAACTTTTTATTTATTTTTTGTTTATTTTATATGAAAATCGAAGAAGAAGAAAAACACACACTCACACACATATATAAATATATTCATATACGATGAATACGATCTTGCTTTCTTTTTGTCCAAACTTTTGCTCTCGCTTCACTTTTGTAAATATTTTGCTATCCTAACTTAGTTTAAACGTTCGCTCCACTCGCCCAAGAATGTCCCTCTACATAAACTATATACATATATAAATTTTTTTTTTTTTTGGATTACTAAAACGAAAAGAAAAAAAAAAACAAAATCATGACTGTGGTGTTTTATTTACTATTATTTTTAAAAACATATAATTTTATGTAGAAAATACAAATTTCCTTCACACACCATTTTTTTTTTCGCTTTATTTTTTTTTTTTCTGCCTCAATTATCAAATAATTAAATGAATGAAAATTTTGAAACGCAAAGTCACAAAATAAAAAATTGAAAAAAAAAACATATATAAAACATTCTCAATTCTTTGACAACTCAATCAGGATGTTTATACGGATTCAAGAAGAAGAAGAAGAAGCAGAACTATTTGTAAATGCAAACTGTTTTATACTTATTTACCGTTTTTATTTACACGTAAGCAAATGTGTTTCTATGATTTTTAACAGTTTAAGTCAAATTTTACATGTATATAAAATAAAAAAAAAACGTTTACTTAAAATATACTCTGGAAGTTCATTAAATGGAGGGGCGCAAGATAACAAGTAGATCATATACTTTGAAGTCTATTCAGAAACCAATTTTTATAATGAAAGGAATTGGTTCAATCGCTCTGCACTGGTGACACCCTATTCTTTCCTCTGCTATGAATATATAGATGGATCAGTATCATTTCGAATCGATCTATCCATATATATTCGTATGAATCCACAGACGTTGGATTAAGAGTTGCAATTCAATTTTGTTCTCTATACTTAACTCATATCCTTAAAATCGATAAATATCGATATAATGATTTTT
>JAUESO010000141.1:0-57978 GCA_030914385.1 Drosophila antonietae
AAGACTTGGAGACTCTTACTATAAAGATGAATTGCTAGAATTATATAACTGGTTCCCGATAAATGCATTTATCGATAACTTTGCAAATATACAAGTTATCGAATTTCTGAAACAAACTCGTACTGCGCGTGCAATATACGGACCTAACACAAAAAGAATGAACTCTCTAGCTTCGAAAATCGACGCGCTGCGCGAAGCCGTTTCTCTGCTGGCAGTCCTAAAATACACCGGGACTTTCTCAGCGTGTGTACTCCTCGGCATACTCCGTGGAGGATTCGCAGAGTGATGTCTGACTGAAGAAGCAGGCCTGGATGGAGGATGTCGTTCAGGCTTTTCACATTGGAGGATGGGCATGACGCATTGAACACGACCCTCACTTTGGTGCCGCATGATGTGGCAAATAAAAAGCATTAATCGCAGGATTGTGAGTCTAACTAACGGACCTCATATGTCCAAGATCACGATATTCTTGCAGGATAGCTTCGTACTCTGCCCTTAGCGACGAATTCTTCAACAACCTGCTCTCGTTCTTGAGGAACTGCGAAGGTGCGGTGCATCTCGAGTGGCCCAGATTTATGAGATCGGGGTCCTTGAAGGGAAGGGTCACGACGTAAGTGCCAGATCTGTCTCTTTTAGTCATTCGGACGAAGTTGTCTTCACGGACTGAGTCAATTGAGAGATGTTCGCGTTTTACTTCCTCGGAAATGGAGACTCGAGTCGTGAAGCGACTGGGCTGAACCCGTCTCTTTGCTGACTTTAGACAGGTTGAGAAGAATTTTAAGCAGACTGTTCTCGAACCGCTCACACAGGATGATGCAAAGCAGTCGTTCGTGAGAGGACACATCGTGACTATCACGTTTGCATCGCCTGTTGTCTTTGAAATAAAATGGAATAATTTTTCCACCGTAGTTAATATATATAAATGGCCGTAAAGACGTCTCTGAACTTTGCCCAGCGCATGTAGTCACCGTGAATCACTTCTGTATCGACAGGTGGAAGGCGACAGCCACTCATAGAATCGAATTTGGCTTGCATGGCTTTAACCCCGCCACTAACAGAACACGCTTCATACTGCTGTTCTGACTTCTAGTCTTCTGACTAAAGCAATCAGTTGTCCGCTATTTGCATTGCGATAGTTTTGAAATGCGATTAATTCTATATAGGTCACGATATTTCTGTGAATTTCGATTAATTATAACTAATATTTGTATTAAGAAATAGAAAGAAAAAAACTTATGCATGTAGATTTATATGCATATAGATATTAATTGTCGAATTCAGTTATTTATTTATTTGATTTTATTTGCAATAAGAATATCAAAGAGCAGTAGCAACAACGTCAATTGCGTTTGCTCTGCTCTCATCTCGTTCTCGTTTTTCGGCTACCGCTCTGCCGAAGCGTAGTCGTTAATTTCGTTTCGTGCTATTGCTACCGCTACAGATTTGAGCACACAAAAATTCCGAGAGCAGAGCAGAGCTCTTACATTTTTTCGTTCGACTATGGCTCTGCTACGGCTCCCGTCACAAACGAGAGCGGTAGCAAGAGCATAGTCATATTTTCATTGCTCTTGCTGCTACGGAGTAGTTTTTGCGAACACTGGTTGCGCCTAACTACAACGTTCTTATTTGTTTCTCATATAATAAGTAATACTCTTGTGAACTTACAACACGTGCACGAATAAAATATACACTTGCTCACATAACTCTGCGTATACCCAAGAAAATATTTGTTTTTTGAGTGCTCAATATAAACAAGATATAAAATTTTTTCTTTTTTCATTAGTTTTCATAAATATTAAACTTAATATTTAATATCACTTCATTTATGAAAACAAAAAACTAAAGCATAATTTAAGTATTTAAAAAAAAAAAAACGTAACAAAAAAGACCTTCCAAAAGTCTGCTTACATACATACGTAGAATTCTGCGTACAATGAGGAAATTCGCGATTATCGTTAACTTTTTCAGCTACTTCTTTTTGTTAATTATTTTCTCGGATATTTGCAAGTACATTTTTTTTTCAATTTTCTGCGCTTGTTGCATGCATAAATTAATTTTAAAATTTCGTTTGGACGGCAAATCCTGGCGAGAACTTATTCCTCATGTCAGAGAGTGTACGACAACTACATTTCAACAGACTCCATATGATAGAAGCCCCGATCTGGCCGTCCTTCGTTGCTGACAGACAAGGAGAAAAAGCGAATTGTTCAGCTGGTGCCTTCAAATCCATGGATTATTGCACACCAAGGAAGCTTGAAGTCGCGAAACGCTTCAAAAAAAAACAATGCCCGATAAAATTGTTCATTTGGAAGGGGGTATAATGGAAGCCCCATATTTAAAAAGAAAAAAAAAAATAAAGAGGACTTCGCCAATGAGCACACTTTCAAGCCTTTTTTGGAACAATGTAATTTTCAGTGATGAGTCCAAATTCAACTTGTTTTGGGTCTGATGGCAGCCAAAAAGTGTGGCGGAAAGCCAACAAAGAGCTGCAAGAAAAAATCTGATCAAAACTGTGGTGTAGGGATGTTGTGCGGCATCTGGAGTTGGTCAACTAGCTTTTATTGATGGAACCATTGATAAATATGCTTTCTTGGATATTTTAAAAAATAATTTTATCCTCAGATTGATAATTTGGGCCTTAATGGAACACAATGGCTGTTAGAGAGTCGAAATGAAACACTCCACATTTACCGAATTCAAAAATTGAACTGTTTATTTCTTAAAATCCTAGTGCTTATATACCTTAAAAATACTTCCAGGCACTGGAAGGCTATAATTAATTCCAATTAAAGTGCTCAGATGTTTCTCAAGTGTCCCTTTTCGATCGCTAAGCCGTTTTCACGTCTCGCGTTACATTTGTATTACTTGCTGCGTTGGTCGCTGCAGTAAAGGGATGACATGTTTATTACTTGGCTTCAGATAAGCGCAGGTTATCGACTATTGCCTATTTTTTAATATGTTTATTTATGAGGCATGTTCATGCTTGAACATACTGCCAGGGGCCTAAGGTTTGTGGCTGAGAAATTTTAATTTTATATTTGGTAACGCGCAGGTTATCCGTAATGTTTATTCTTATACATATGTATGTTTTTATTTATCGTGTTCATGTTTGAACATTCTGCCCGAGGGCCTAATTTCTGTGTTTTTGATAACGCGCAGGTTATCAGATACTTTGTAAATTTAAATTCTGAATTATATAGGACCAGGAAATGCTATAGCTTTTAATCGTCTCTTTACATTACATTTTCTTATGGCATATATAACTAATATTATTACAATTATAATGCTTAATATCATTGATGTGTGTCCTGATATATGATGAAAATGGAGCCCGTTTAACTCTAAGTGATTTTCCTTCATATGCTGTATTGCTATTTGTAAATTTTCTATCTCTTTTCTGTGGTTAATTTTTGCTACTTCTAGTGGGCTCCACACTATTTTTGGGATCTCAACTATTTTTCCTACGTATGAGGTTGCAACTTCTTCGTATCTCTCTGAGTGGATGTTATTATTATAAGTAGTTACTTTTGCACATGACATTTGACAGAGTAATGCTAACATTATCAATACGCTTAGTCTTGATCCTCCCCGCCCCCTAGTGGTTTGTTTCGTGCTTCTTTGTTCTGAGTCTTCATTATACCCTGAACCCATTGAAAATGGGAATTCAGGGTATAATGGTTTTATGAAAATGTATGTAACAGGCAAAAGCAGACGTCGCAGGCCCTATAAAGTATATATATTCTTGATCAGCATAAAAAAATAAGTTGATTGAGCCCTGTCCATCTGTCCGTCCGTCCGTCCGTATGAACGTCGAGATTTCGGAAACTACAAAAGCTAGAGAGCTGAAATTTCACATGAACACTCGTATGTTACCTACGCAATACGAGTTTATTTTATTTTTTCGATAACTCGTCCCATTTCCAAATTATCGATAAAAAATCGAAAATTCGTTTACATTTTTTAGGTTTTTTGGGTATAACTTCTACACCGTTTTAGCTAGAGACTTCAACTTTATATATTTAGATAGATATTATGGATACGCAGATTTTAGTAGTTTTCAGATTTTGGATGCCACGCTCCCTTCGCCCCCAATTTGGAAAAAACATATTTCAAATACTAGAGATTTGCAATTTGGCACATAGGTAGATTTACTAACTCTTGATCTACTCTGAAAATTTCATGAAGATCGTCCCTTTACAAATGGAGTTATAAATCCAAAATTCAGCCCAACTCACCCCCAAGCCACGGCAGCAACTGCGCAGTTAGCAGAGCGCGCGCCTCTAAGTGCGTAAAAAAGAAGAGTATCACTTTTTTGCAGGGTTCAGGGGATTTCGTAGTCAAGCAGTCTCGACTAGCGCCTTCTTACTTGTTTGATTTACACTGTTGGCATATTTTGTTGATAGGTCGTGTAACTGACCCTTCTTGTGATTTAATTTTTACGACTTTAGCTTTATTATCTTGGCCTTTGTGAACTTCTTTTATTATTCGTAGTGGACGTCTAACTGGATGACAATTTTCATCCTTCATTTGCTTTATTTGCCCTTCTTTTGATTTGGGCATCTCTTTCTTTTTGCTTCTTTTTGTTTATTTCCTTCCTTTTCCTGAGTTTATCTTTTTATACCCTGAACCCATTGAAAATGGGAAATCAGGGTATAATGGTTTTGTTAAAAGTATGTAACAGGCAGAAGGAGGCGTGGCAGACCCCATAAAGTATATATATTCTTAATCAGGGTGACGAGAAAAGTTGATATAGCCATGTCCGTCTGTCCGTCTGTCCGTATGTTTGAACGCGTCGATTTCCGAAGATACAAAAGCTAGAGAGTTCATTCTTTTTGTGTTAGGTCCGTATATTGAGCGCGCAGTACGAGTTTGTTTCAGAAATTCGATAACTTGTATATTTGCTAAGTTATCGATAACTGAAATGATCGGGGACCAGTTATAAAATTCTAGCTAATTCATCTTTAGAGTTAGAGTCTCCAAGTCTTCTGCATATATATAGATACTAATTTAATACAATTTCGGTTTTTGTTAGATTTTGGATTCCGGTCCCCACTTCGCCCCATCACCCCCAAATGTGAAAAAAATGCATTTCAAATACTAGAGACATGCAGTTTGGTTTAGCATATAGATATGAATATCATAATCTAAATCTGAACATATCAATACGATTGTCCATCTAGAAACAGAATTATTAGTCTATAAAGTTTTGTCATCAAAACCCATGTGGCGCAGCAAGCAAGGCAGCGACAAAGCAAGACGCATTGCGGGCGCACATATACATACATACATACATATGTACATACATATGTACATACATATGTATGTATGTATGTATGTACATATATGTGTGCAAGCGTAGATCAGCGTGTGGCTGCAATCGTACATACATACATACATATGTATTTGTGCATGTAAAGCTAATAGTAAATGAGTTATGATTTCTAAAAAAAAACCTAAAATGTCAAATAGAATATGTAGACCATGCTGAAACTCTCATTACATTCCATTATATATTTTAAAAATTTTAAAACAATTAAAATAACAATGGAAATGCAAGCAACGTTGAGCAATGCAAATCAATTTTCGTATGCGTGTGCACATATACACACAAAAAATCTTGGGTTGTTTTCTATGTTGCTATGCGTGCATATTCTAAGAATCACAATTGTTTTTGAATTGCGTTAGAATTGTCTTTAAATTGTATTTGTATTTTCAGCCACTGCTGTAGTGTTCTTTCGTATATGCCGAATTTCATTCGTTTTCGCTACTTTGCTGTTCAAGTGAGCCGTGGTGTAGATGGCTAGACAGATGCACCGAATATTAGGGTGTCGCAGGTTCAAGTCTCGCCTAAGCCTTTCATAATTTCTTATTTTTAATTTTTTTTTTTTTTATTATTTCTTTCTTTCTTATTATTTATTCCTTTGTATTTGATACCTTTGAAAGTCAGTTCGTAGTTTAACTAATTGTGAATAAGTGCGTTTTTTTTTAATTTCAAATATTTAATAGCATCATTTCTGAAAGTGTTTTTGTTTCAATTATATTTTATTCCGTTAAGTCAACAGAAAATAATGAACAAAAAAAAAAGTCTGCCCAAATAACAAAAGCACGTGACATCTGCGGTTTCCTATATGTATGCACACATGTACATTTAAAACTAGTGTAGCATGGTCTAAAAATTTTAACTTGATAGATGTCGCTTTAGCAGTGAACTTATTTGCTATGGCTATTACAGCTTCGAGTGGCATTGATATATTTCTTTTACAATTATGAAGTGTCTGTGTTAATTAAGGTAATGCCTGTTAATCGAGGAACGTCTATTTGTTGGGTCTATTTTTAATGATATTTAATAATATAACATTTTTCGAATTTCAACTAATATAAGCGCCATCTATTATTATTTTTTTTGGCAATGCAATGTATATATACATGTACATATGTACATTTTGATTTGATTTATCCATATGGGTAACTCTCCAGAAAAGTCAACTTTTTGTCACGTTCGACACTGGTTTTTTGTAATTATCTTGAAAACGGATTAATTTTAGTACTAATCAAAAGTAATATAATTAACTATTTGTCAAAATAAAGAAGTTTTTTGCCATTTTCAGCACTAAAATTGATGCATTTTCAAGATAATTACAAAAAACCAAACCACAGTAGAGATTATTATTTTATTTTATTAAAATTGGGTTCAGGGTATTATCTAGTCGAGCACTCTCGACTAGAGTTTTCTTACTTGTTTTTTGATATTGTTGTTTTTTTATATCTAGCTTCACTTTGTATTTAGACCTACAAGTGTTTTCTGCTGATATTCCACTTATTTCTGTCTCATTTCTGATTCGGGGTAAATTCAACAACTGTGCGGCCTCCTCAGATATAATCGTTTTTTGAGACCCGCTATCTATCAATGCTCTTAATTCAATATAGTTCTCCTTGCTTGTTTTAACTTTGATTATTGCAGTGGCTAATAAGGCCTTTTCATTTGCCATTACTGTATTTACCCTGTCTTTATTTATATTTAAATGTAGCATTGTGTGATGATCTCTGTTGCAAAAGCAACAAGTTATGTTATTTTTACACCGATATGAGTTTGAGTGTTTTAAGCACTTTAGACATAAGTATGGCTTTTTAGCAATGTCTAGCCTTTCACTGGGATTCATTGCTTTAAATTTTGTGCATTGCGTGACACTATGGCCTACCGCTTTGCATATCGGACAATATTGCACATTGGTAGTGCTTCTGAAGACTTTCTTTTCTTCTTTTTTCGATGTTGAGTAATACCTTTGTTCTAAAAAGTCCATTACGTCAGTCAGTAGTTGTATGTCCTTTGTCTTTTTTATTTGGCTTTCATATAGTTGAAGAGCCTCTTTACTAAATTTTCTTAGTATTAAATGTGCAAACATTTTGTCAACTTCGTTTGATAGTTGAGCTTTATTTTTAATTATGAGTATTGACTTATTGATTGTGTGTATGAAGTTGTTGATACTTTTGGATGAGTCAATATCTAAATTTGGGGGTTCTAATATTCGGTTAAATTGTTCCGAAAAAAATTTTTTTTTATTTTCGTATCTTTTGGTTAATAACCCCCAAGCTATGTTATAGTTATCTGCGGACTCTGTTATTAGGTGAGCAACCATGCTCTTTGCTTCTCCTCGTAATGAGGTTTTTAAATAGTTAAATTTTATGGCAGAAGTTAGATCCTGTCTTTGATCGATAAGGTCGTTAAATAGTTGAGCGAATGAGTCCCAATCTTTAGCGTCACCAAAGAATATTGGGACTAGCATTCTCGGTAGTCCAGGGAAATTATCTCCCTTTTCTTGGGTAGTGGGTTGAATTGGGGAAGTTTTCTTTGCGTCTAATGCGCTGATGGTATTTTGAATGTCGAACTCTAGTTCGATTACCCCTTCTTCAAACGTTTTGCTGGCTTCATATTTGGGTTGAAGCTCTTGTATGTGTTTCGAAATTCTATTCCATAAGAATAAAATCTTATTTTTTCGAATTTCGAAAACCCCTACATTTGATTTTGCAATATCCTCATTTGTTTCTATTAAGTATTTTCTTATCTGATCGACTTTGTTTTCAAATTCTGCCTCTTCATGAACTGTCACTGTTCCTATCTGCCTAATTTCTCCTTTGATTTGCTTCCCGCTACTCAAAATTTCTGTTTTTATATCTTTTATAGTTTTTACCGCTTTTTCAAACTCCTTATTGTTAAAATATGGGTGGTCTATTACCCCCACTTTTAACAATATTGTATTGTATATATTCTGACAGCATTGTCTTATCATATTTTTAACAATAAAGTAAATCTTAGCTCCAGTCTTCTCCGAAGGGTGGCTCTGCGCGATCGATTGGAATCCTGCTGCCTTCAGAATGGCTCCTGCTTGATCGATTGGAATCCTCTGTCGTCAGAATGGCTCTTGCGTGATTGGAATCCTCTGTCTTCAGAATGGTTCCTGCGTCGTTAATTGCTGCTGTTGTTGTTGTTTTTTTTTTTTTTTTTTATACCCTGAACCCATTGAAAATGGGAATTCAGGGTATAATAGTTTTGTGAAATGTATGTAATAGGCAGAAGGAGACGTCGCAGACCCTATAAAGTATATATATTCTTGATCAGCATAAAAAAATAAGTTGATTGAGCCCTGTCCATCTGTCCGTCCGTCCGTCCGTATGAACGTCGAGATTTCGGAAACTACAAAAGCTAGAGAGCTGAAATTTCACATGAACACTCGTATGTTAGTTACGCAGTACGAGTTTATTTTGTTTTTTCGATAACTCACCCCGTTTCCAAATTATCGATAAAAAATCGAAAATTCGTTTCCATTTTAAAGGTTGTTTGGGTATAACTTCTACACCGTTTTAGCTAGAGACTTCAACTTATAAATTTAGATAGATATTATGGATACGCAGATTTCGTAGTTTTCAGATTTTGGATGCCACGCTCCCTTCGCCCCCAATTTGGAAAAAACATATTTCAAATACTAGAGATTTGCAATTTGGCACATAGGTAGATTTAGGAACTCTTGATCTACTCTAAAAATTTCATGAAGATTGTCCATTTACAAATGGAGTTATAAGCGTCCAAAGTTCAGCCCAACCCACCCCCAAGCCACGGCAGCAACTGCGCAGTTAGCAGAGCGCGCGCCTCTAAGTGCGTAAAAAAGAAGAGTATCACTTTTTTGCAGGGTTCAGGGGATTTCGTAGTCGAGCAGTCTCGACTAGAGCCTTCTTACTTGTTATTTTTGGGATACGGACTTATTTGCACTACAAATTATTTTTGAGCACTTTTTTTGTCCTTTTTGGACTTATTAATGTTGTCCTCTCCCTTTTATTTTTGGGATTCGAACTTATTTGCACTAAAAATTTTTCTTTATTTAAAATTTGAGCACTATTTTGTATATATACTCTGTCTCTTACCTCTGGTGGGGGAGAACAGAGCAATATAACAACATTTTTGTTGTATTTGGTTGAGGTTTTCTAATACCACAGCACAAAGACGCTGGTTCCTTTCTCTGTGTCTCTTACCACTGGTGGGGGAAAACAACAGAGAACGCCGAAGGACCAAATGTTAGAGAGTCGAAATGAAACACTCCACATTTACCGAATTCAAAAATTGAACTGTTTATTTCTTAAAATCCTAGTGCTTATATACCTTAAAAATACTTCCAGGCACTGGAAGGCTATAATTAATTCCAATTAAAGTGCTCAGATGTTTCTCAAGTGTCCCTTTTCGATCGCTAAGCCGTTTTCACGTCTCGCGTTACATTTGTATTACTTGCTGCGTTGGTCGCTGCAGTAAAGGGATGACATGTTTATTACTTGGCTTCAGATAACGCGCGGGTTATCGACTATTGCCTATTTTTTAATATGTTTATTTATGAGGCATGTTCATGCTTGAACAATGGCTGTTCCAACAAAGATAATGATCCCAAACATTCATCATTTTTGGTGGAGAATTGGCCTATTTACCATTGTAAGCGGCTTAAAACTCCTCGTCAATCACCCAACCGTGATCCCATTGAGTACATATGGGCTTTTCCAAGTTGTAATTGAGGCCTAAGGTGGCCCCACAAAATATTAATTTTTATTTTAAGATATTTTTAAAATAATTTCTTAACAATTCTTTTGAAATGTGTCAATGCTTTTTTGGCGTGAATTTGGGCCTATTTTTTTAGAAAATGAAGTATAACTAACAGAGAGGAGTTAAAATTTAAAGGTTTTTTTTTTTTTTTTTTTTTTTTTTTGCATTAAATGAACAAAAATATATTTATGAACATAATCTCATTTTTGTTATTCTTGCAATCCCAATGAAACAAATGTTATAGGTGCCTAAACTTTATACTTCTTGGTTTGCCAATACTTTTTTGGTCCACTGCACTATGGGTAAAAAGCACGATTTTTTGGCATAGAGATAGAGATAGAAGCTTCAAATTTTGCATACATATTAGTATGAGTATTTTATAATTTCGGACTTTTTTTTTCCAAAATTGAACCACGCCCACACCCCCTCCCCTTCATTCATTTACTTTTTCCTACGTTTGTTGGGCATAACTTCTACACCGTTTTAGCTAAAGACTTAAATTTTATATATTTAAATAGATATTATGGTAACGCAGATTTTGAAATGTTCAGTTTTTGGATGCCACGCCCCCTTCGCCCCAAATTTGAAACGAGAGCGTCATAAACGAGGGCGGTAGCCAGAGCAAAACGAAAAACTTCGGAGTAGCGTAGCATTTTCAAACGCTGGGCGCAACTAACTGCGAGAGACTCTGTTCCCGTAGGTGCCGCTTATCTATTTAATAAACATTCAATAAACGAAATATTTCGGCAATAAGCTAACGATTTTCTATGCTTACATATAAAAGGCTGCATGCTATATTCTAAGGAGTAAGAAGTATTCTAAGAATTGCGATTGAATTGTGAGTTTGTAGCAGTGAACTTATTTATGTTTAGCTAACGATTATATGTTATTTTAAACTGACTTGGGTTCAAATCCCGCTGGAAACTTATTGTTTATAATTCGAAACCTTATAAATTTTATTTTTTTAATTCATTAATATTTTTTAATATATAAGTTAAAATGCTTTCTGCCATCTTAACAATTACTATTAAGCTGTTTGTATGCATGAATTATGCAGTTGCAGAGTATACATACCAAATTTCAAGTCTCTAGCGTCAATAGTGTTCAAAATATATCACAATTTGAAAAATCACTATATATTCACGTCTGATTTGCCATGCCCCCAATTTGCGTAGACATATAACTTTTTGATCGATAGGATCGATAGGCTTGACTACGAGATACCCTGAACTCTGCAAAAAAAGTGATACTCTTCTTCTTTACGCACTTATGCGGGCGCGAGTTATGTATTCTATACCCAGGGTTTATTCTTAGTATACTTTAACTTTATATATATGTGAATGAAATTAACACGTCTTGCTTCGGTGAACGTTATAAAATATGTGTCTTCTTTATTCGTTAATGTCTTTGTATGCCTCGATCAGTGTGTTCGATAATAACCTCCAGTGCGACCGTCTAAGTGTCTCTGTTATCGTTGTTCGATAATAACCTCCAGTGCGACCGTCTATGTGACTGGTGAGGTAACTCCTCCCCCTCTAGATTGAAGTGAAGACCAGAGCGAGCTATGGTCTGAATGAGAAATTAATGGATTGATATCCATCGTTGATGTTTCTTTCCAGCTTTTTGATCTCCTGTAGATGCCTCTTGTTTGTATTATTGTTGTAGTCTTACATATTAGTTTTGGTAACTTAATTAACTTTACTTAACTATAATTTACATTTCAAAATTTGTATTAATAATATATTGTATTTGTTTATGCCTATTATCATTGAGCATTTCAATTTGGTGGTAGCCACTGGCTAAATCTAGTAATGAAAACAGGTAGGAAAGCTGTAGTCGAGACTACTCGACTACGAAATCCCCTGAGCCCTTCTTCGAACAAATAAGATTCCAAGAATGCTTCTATACATACATGCTAAAACACGAGCACACACAGGCTTGTAAGCATGTATGTGTGTGAGCAATGCAGGCGGCTTGCTGTCTCGCTGCCTTTGTTGCTGCGGCACATGGATTTTGATGAGAAAACGTTGGTGATTAATAATTCTGTTTTTAGATGGACAATCGTATTGATATCTTCAGATTATTATTATGATATTCATATCTATATGCTAAACCAAACTGCATGTCTCTAGTATTTGAAATGCATTTTTTTCACATTTGGGGGTGGTGGGGCGAAGTGGGGACCGGAATCCAAAATCTAACAAAAACCGAAATTGTATTAAATTACTATCTGTATATATGCTGAAAAGAAACTCGTACTGCGCGTGCAATATACGAACCTAACACAAAAATAATGAACTCGCTAGCTTTTGTATCTTCGGAAATCGACGCATTCAAACATACGGACAGACGGACATGGCTATATCAACTTTTCTCGTCACCCTGATCAAGAATATACATATATACTTTATAGGGTCTGCCACGCCTCCTTCTGCCTGGGTATAATGGTTTTGTTAAAAGTATGTAACAGGCAGAAGGAGCCGTGGCAGACCCCATAAAGTATATAAATTCTTGATTAGGGTGACGAGAAAAGTTGATATAGCCATGTCCGTCTGTCCGTCCGTCCGTCCGTCCGTCCGTCCGTATGTATGAACGCGTCGATTTCCGAAGATACAAAAGCTAGAGAGTTCATTCTTTTTGTGTTAGGTTCGTATATTGCACGCGCAGTACGAGTTTGTTTAAGAAATTCGATAACTTGTATATATTGCACCAGTTATAAAATGAATTTATCGGGAACCAGTTATAAAATTCTAGCTAATTCATCTTTAGAGTTAGAGTATCCAAGTCTTCTGCATATCTATATACTAATTTAATACAATTACGGGTTTTGTCAGATTTTGGATTCCGGTCCCCACCTCGCCCCACCACCGCCAAATGTGTAAAAAATGCATTTCAAATACTAGAGACATGCAGTTTTGTTTAGCATATAGATATGAATATCATAATCATAATCTGAAGATATACGATTGTCCATCTGGAAACAGAATTATTAATCATCAAAGTTTTCTCATCAAAATCCATGTGCCGCAGCAACAAAGGCAGCGAGACAGCAAGCCGCCTGCATTGCTCACACAAATACATGCTTACAAGCGTGTGTGTGCTCGTGTTTTTGCATGTATAGTTTCTTGAGCGTGCAGAAACGAATCGAATAATTCTTGGAATATTATTCGTTCGAAGAAGGGCTCAGGGGATTTCGTAGTCGAGCTGTCTCGACTACAGCTTTCGTACTTGTTTTCCTATAATCTACTACTAATCTCCACTTTCTTTGTGCCTTTAGAGTCATATCTATATGGTCTTGTATAAAAGGGAATATTATCTGTTGTTGGGATTTGATGTTTAACCCTGTTTGTGAGTGTTAATTGATTCCTATCAACGTACAATATTTCGGCAAATTCTAAACAAAATTTCTTTAAAATTTCAATCTCTTCAGTGTAAGAGTATATTGGGCTTGTGTAATGTCCGTCTTGCTGTCCGTCCGTCTGTCCGTCTGTCCGTCCGTCAGGTCAGATAGATATTATGGATACGCAGATTTTGTAGTTTTCAGATTTTTTCCGCCCCCAATTTGAAAAAAAAAACGCATTTCAAATACTAGAGACTTGCAATTCGGCAGATAGATAGATCTAGATACTCTTAATCTACTCTAAAAATTTCATGAAGATCGTCCATTTAGAAATGGAGTTAGAAGCGTCCAAAGTTCAGCCCAACCCACCCCCAAGCCACGGCAGCAACTGCGCAGTTAGCAGAGCGCGCGCTTATATGTGCGTAAAGAAGAAGAGTATCACTTTTTTGCAGGGTTCAGGGTATCTCGTAGTCGAGCCGTCTCGACTAGAGCCTTCTTACTTGTTATACCCTGAACCCATTAAAAATGGGAATTCAGGGTATAATGGTTTTGTGAAAATGTATGTAACAGGCAGAAGGAGACGTCGCAGACCCCATAAAGTATATGTCGCAGCGTCGTTACTCTTCTGAGTCTCTTCCATTATATCGTCACACACAAACTAATTTAGAGCGAAGTGAATTCCGACCTGCGCGTGTAGTCGTCTGAATGCGACTGCCTTTGCATTGCATTCTCGATCACGCATCGATCTGCGCTTCCTTTAAATACGCAGGCCGGACTACACTCAGCGGCAGCGCAACAACGCCGTCGCCTCACTCGTACGGTACTTTGGCGCCAGACATATTCTATGCTGTATGCTATGCCAAATTCTACGCTGACGTCAAATTCTAAGAACGGTTTTACAATATACCAAACTCATTACGCAGTTGCGTCTTGCAAGCATAGTGGGCGAACTGTGCTTATAATGTGACAGACATATACAGTGGTCAAAATTCGTTCATAATGCGACACGGCCATACTGACAAATCACACGTCCTCGTGTGTGGATTGTTCATTCAAATATATTTTGTTATTCATTTATTTTCTTTTCAAATATCCTATAATTCACAAATTTATAGTCAACTTAATATAATAACAATATTTTGTCTTAGGCAATTTACATTGTTTCTTCTCTGTTTTCTTTCCATTTCCTCTTTCATTACATTATTTACATTCCGTGAAAGGAACTTCATACATTTATCTCTTTTACAGCATACCTTTCTTTACAACGTATAATTTCGTTCAACAGTGCCATCTTGACCCCCGCCATAACACTCTCGTTATAGTGCGGTCTTCTCTTGACCCCCGCCACAACACTCTCGTTGTAGTGCGGTCCTCTGTTGACCCCCACACTCTCGTTGTGGTGCGGTCCGTTCTCTCATTAACGCTCTCGGAGCCTTATCATATTTTTTTTTTTTTTGCATACTGTCTCTATTTTTCACGAATTTTCAATTAGTTCGTTGTTTGGCAATGCTCTTAAGAAATCATGTGAATATTTATATTTACGTTTACTTGTTAATGATTTCAATACATATCTATCTCCATCTAGAATTTCAATTACTACGAACGGGCCTTTAAATTTAGGATCAAGCTTAGTTTGGTGACGTTCTTCATTCCTTAGCAACACGTGGTCACCTACACTATATTTTACGATTTTTGCTTTGTTACTATCAAACCTAATTTTGTCTTTTCGTGAATTCTCTTCCATATTTCGATTGGCTTGTTCCCTGATATGTTTCCTGTCCAGCACGTCTTCATTTTCAATGATCGGCAGTAGACCAAAAGGTCTAGCTTCCTTCCTAATTAGTAGTTCTAATGGACTAAACTTAGTCACTCTATGGACTGTACAATTCATTGCTAATTGTACCTCAGGTAACGCGTCCTGCCATGATCTCTGACTAGATTCTACTGCGGTCAACATGTTTTTAAGCGTACTCATCACTCGTTCAACCTGACCGTTTGCCCTACTCGCGCCTGTAGCAACCAAATGTAGATTAATTTTCTGATGAGAACAAAATTCACGAAAACCTGCGCTTGCAAAACATCGACCTTGGTCCGCAATTATTTATTTGGCTTGCCCACCAGAATAAAAGACAGACTTTAGGGCCTTGATACAACTTTCTGTATTTAAGTTTATCGTGTGATAAAAATAAACAAACTTCGTAAATGCATCTATTATAACAATGACATATTCCTTCAAGTCATTTTTGCCACTCAGTTTGCCAGTTATGTCAACATGTATCGTGTGCCACGGTATGTTTATCTTGGGGTTAGGATGCAGTTCTGCTTGTACTCTACCGACGGGTGGCTTAGATAATTTGCAAGTGATGCAATTTTCTACGAATCTACGTACATATTTTGACATATTTTCAAACCAGTAGTACTCATAAACCTTATCCAATGTCTTTTCCCAACCCAGATGCATAATTGATTCATGGACATGATTTATGATTGCCCATCTAAAGGCCCTTGGGATTACAGGCAAATACTTGCTTTTACCATTTCTTTGAATTTTTCTATGTAGTATTCCACTACGCAGCTCATATGTTTTGCTTAGACTTTCTGGCAACTCATTATTCTTTAGTTTCGTGGATACATCTAATATTTCGGAATCCCGCTGTTGTTCCGAAATCAACCAATTATCTCAGTCAAATTAATTCTCATTTCGATTGTTTTATTCAGACACAAATTTTTCTCAGGTAGTGGATTCCGAGAAAGAAAGTCTACGTGCGCCATTCGCTCTCCTTTTCTATACTCTATATCGAAATCGTAAGACTGTAGAAACGCCCACCACCTGTGCACTCTTGGAGTTAAATCTAATTTAGTACGGCTAGCCTTTAGAGAATTGCAGTCTGTAAATACGACAAATTTCCGTCCTTGAAGATAATGCCTGAAATGTTTGATACTCTTAACAACTGCCAGCGTCTCGAGTTCATATGAGTGGTACTTGGATTCGGCCGGAGATGTACATTTGCTGTAATACTCTACCACATGGGGTTTGTTTTCAATTTTTTGCAACAGAACCGCTCCATAACCACATGAACTAGCATCCGTGTGTAACTCTATTGGGAACTGCGGATCAAATATGATCAACAACGGTGCCTGTGTTAATATGGTTATTATTTTTAATCGTATTTGCTCATGTTCTGGATGCCAAATAAATTCTGAATTTTTCTTTGAAGTAAGGTTATACAAAGGTTTGAGCGTCTCAGAAAATTTCGGAACAAATTGGCGGAAATAGGAGGCTAAACCTATAAATTGTCTTAATTGAGACACTGTTTGTGGGGGTGGCAGGGACACCAAAGCCCGTATTTTACGTGCATTTGGTCTGATTTCTCCGTTTCTTATTTCAAATCCCAAATACTCTATACTAGTTTTGAGGAAAGAACATTTGGTCACGTTAAAAGAAAATCCAGCCTTACTTAAAGTTTCTAACACAGTGTTTAACCGGTCTAGCGCTTCCTCTTTAGTTTCGGCAACAATCAATACATCATCAATATAAACTATTACAAACGTATATGCTAGTGCTCCCAACGCTTTCATAATCGACCGTTGAAACACGGAAGGTGCATTTTTGAAGCCAAACGGCATTGTCAAAAACTCATATTGCCCTTCGGGAGTTACAAAAGCGGTTCGTTCAATTGAGTCTTTATGTACTGGAATTTGGTAAAATCCACTTGCCATATCTAAACAGGAGAAATATTTTGCTCCGCGAAGCCGAGCTATCTGATCTGAGATGAGGGGCAACGGATACCTGTTACCAACCGTATTATCGTTCAACATGCGATAATCTACACAAAGACGATCAGTGCCATTTTTCTTTTTAACTAACAGCATAGGGCTGGCGAAAGGCGAATTACTTGGACGGATAATATTTGATTTTAACAATTCATCAATTTTTCCCCGCACGTGTTCTTTTTCTTCTACACTAAGTCTATAAGGTCGACGCTGTACTGTCTTTTGTGGGTCTATTAGTCTAATTTCCAGTTGTGTCGTACTGACTCTAGTCCTTGGAATTCCGTCAATAAAGTGATCAGAGTAACGTTTCAATATATTTGTTAAGGCTGACTTATCCGATTCATTAAGGTCGGCATCAAATTGTATAGCATTTTCGTGATCAATCAAAGTTATGCAGGCAACCGTATTTGTTTTGTAAATTTGGAATTTGTCAGCATCCATTGCTACCGTGAAGCCAAGGCTAAGAATTTCACGACCAATCAAAACATCGTGCTTCAGAAACTTATCCATAACCACGTGTAACAAAATCTCAAAACAATATTCCTCAATAATTATATTACATAATACTTGCTGGGTACTACAAATAGAATCATTACTTATACCATTTAACTTAACAATATTATTAATTCTCTTTCCAATAAATTTGTCAGCAACACTTTCCTTTACTAGAGAGCATTCTGCTCCAGAGTCGAAGCAAAATGGAACGGACTCACCGGCTACGCTTATTGTTCCTGATGGAGCAGCCCACAGTGCAGACCTCGACACGCTTCTCAGTGACTCTGACGTTTCCGCTTGGACAGGCAGATGCGAAATGTCCCAACTCCTGAACACTTGAAGCATTGGATTTTAGAGTTTTCCTTCAATTTTCCATTATGATTCCTCTCTTTTTGTTGACTCATCTCCAGACGAGCACGGCATTCTGCATACTTATGTCCCGCCTTTCCACAGTAGTTGCACTTCAGCAATGACGAAAACTTGTCCTTCTTACGTTCCACACCAGTTGCATGTCCATCGTCGTCCGAATTGCGCTTCTTAAATGAGTGCGCTTGCAGCTGCTGTTGCAGCTCACTACGAGTTTTTACGTTATTCGTGAAAATCCATCGTGACAATTTATTGTCGATTTGCGCCAAATGGGCTAAAGTTATAGATACAGCAATTTCTTCTAAATCTTTGGCTTTCCACTTTGACATTAGCAGCGTAACGATGCGGCTGCCTTATTCAGCGATGCCTTCTCCAGATTTTGGTCGACCGTTTAGGACATTTAGAAGAGTGGCTGCTGATGTCTCGACGACCACAAACCGTTGGATAAATAAATCCTTAAATTGTGGCCACGTAATATCGGCGAAACATATTTGTGGCAGCCATTGTGATGCGCTGCCTTCCAGGGCCTTGCTCAACACGATAACTAGGCCGCTGCCTTTGAGCTCGCTGTCCGCGAAAATAAGGTCTGCCGTTGTGAACCAAGCTGAGGCATCCACTCCAGGAATATCGGGGTTGAACTTGGGCAGCGATATGTGTGTTGCCCTTCCATCGTTTTCCTGGGCTCTCGGTGCTTGCATATTTTTTATTATATCCATTAGATTTCGGTTTTGGATTTGCAACGCAGTCAAATAAGAATTGGTGATTTCGTTAGTAGGCATGGAGGATCCCACTTCTGATGTCGCAGCGTCGTTACTCTTCTGAGTCTCTTCCATTATATCGTCACACACAAACTAATTTAGAGCGAAGTGAATTCCGACCGGCGCGTGTAATCGTCTGAATGCGACTGCCTTTGCATTGCATTCTCGATCACGCATTGATCTGCGCTTCCTTTAAATACGCAGGCCGGACTACACTCAGCGGCAGCGCAACAACGCCGTCGCCTCACTCGTACGGTACTTTGGCGCCAGACATATTCTATGCTGTATGCTATGCCAAATTCTACGCTGTAGTCAAATTCTAAGAACGGTTTTACAATATACCAAACTCATTACGCAGTTGCGTCTTGCAAGCATAGTGGGCGAACTGTGCTTATAATGTGACAGACATATACAGTGGTCAAAATTCGTTCATGATGCGACATATATACAGGGGTGGTCAAAAGTATTTACACAACACAATATTTTTAGTTTCTGCAACTTTGAAAGCATTTTTTCGTTGTTTCTGCTACTCAAACGCACAAGTAACGGGTTTTTCGTATTCTATGATCTATTCTGAAGCAAACAAAAAAAGAATTAACAAAAATAACTGTAAAATGCCAAAAATAGAGGCATTTGAACTGATGCCTATGCGTTTGCAAAAGTATTTACACACATTTTTGATGCGTCAAAAGTATTTACACAAGGGAAATAAGCGATTTTTCGGTGACTTGGTTTGACTTTTGAGACTTTTTTTTTTTAATTTGTAATATTAATAACCAATATTCCGTGATTCCACCCTTGGCATCAATACCTTCCTGTAATCTGGCTGGAATCGATTCTACTAAGCGGCGCGCATAGCCATATCCATTTTCTCCCAAATTTCTTTGACTTCCTTGATCGTATCATCGGTTTTCCGGGCTCTATCGATTGTTCTCTGACCCTTGATGAATGACCAAACATTTTCAATAACATTTAGGTCAGGACTCTGGGCAGGCCACGGGAGAACAGCCATTTTTCTATCCTTTAAGAACTTAGTTGGTACTGATCCCTTGTGGCATGGAGCATTGTCTTTGTTGCAGAATCCAGTCGCTGATAGGAAAGAGCCGTTCTACAGAAGCAAAAGCATGATTGTTTAGTATCAAAAGATATCCGGAGTGATTGAGAGTGCCTTCTATTGCAATGAAGTCTCCAAATCCGTAATAGCTCATACATCCCCAGAACATCACTGTGCCTCCACCAAATCACCACCAAAGTACAATTACTAAAATGGTGAAGACAACCGAATTATCAGTTAAAACTCGATCAGAAATTGTAACAAAATTTAAAAGTGGAGTTTCAGCATCAAAAATAGCTAAAAAGTATAAAATTTCTAGAAAAACCGATTAATAAGATTAATAGATTTGGTGGAGGCACAGTGATGTTCTGGGGATGTATGAGCTATTACGGATTTGGAGACTTCATTGCAATAGAAGGCACTCTCAATCACTCCGGATATCTTTTGATACTAAACAATCATGCTTTTGCTTCTGTAGAACGGCTCTTTCCTATCAGCGACTGGATTCTGCAACAAGACAATGCTCCATGCCACAAGGGATCAGTACCAACTAAGTTCTTAAAGGATAGAAAAATGGCTGTTCTCCCGTGGCCTGCCCAGAGTCCTGACCTAAATGTTATTGAAAATGTTTGGTCATTCATCAAGGGTCAGAGAACAATCGATAGAGCCCGGAAAACCGATGATACGATCAAGGAAGTCAAAGAAATTTGGGAGAAAATGGATATGGCTATGCGCGCCGCTTAGTAGAATCGATTCCAGCCAGATTACAGGAAGGTATTGATGCCAAGGGTGGAATCACGGAATATTGGTTATTAATATTACAAATTAAAAAAAAAAAGTCTCAAAAGTCAAACCAAGTCACCGAAAAATCGCTTATTTCCCTTGTGTAAATACTTTTGACGCATCAAAAATGTGTGTAAATACTTTTGCAAACGCATAGGCATCAGTTCAAATGCCTCTATTTTTGGCATTTTACAGTTATTTTTGTTAATTCTTTTTTTGTTTGCTTTAGAATAGATCATAGAATACGAAAAACCCGTTACTTGTGCGTTTGAGTAGCAGAAACAACGAAAAAATGCTTTCAAAGTTGCAGAAACTAAAAATATTGTGTTGTGTAAATACTTTTGACCACCCCTGTATATTCTTGATCAGCATAAAAAAATAAGTTGATTGAGCCTTGTCCGTCCGTCCGTACGTCTGTCCGTCTGTCCGTCCTTCCGTCCGTCCGTCCGTCCGTCTGTCCGTCTGTCCGTCCTACCGTCCGTCCGTCCTTCCGTCCGTCCGTATGAACGTCTGAGAGCTGAAATTTTACATGAATACTCGTATGTTAGCTACGCAGTACGAGTTTGTTTTGTTTTTTCGATAACTTATCCTATTTCCAAATTATCGATTAAAAAAATCGAAAATTCGTTTTACATTTTTTTTTTGAGCATTACTTCTACACCGTTTTAGCTAGAGACTTTAACTTCTCGATACGCAGATTTTGTACATTTTGTACATCTGACATTTTAAAGTTACCTGTTATGTTCAGAATATTTGTATTGGCTTCTTGAGCCGGGGGTATGTTTTCATTTAATGATATATCGAAAATCGGAGATTCCTTCCTACTGTCTGCTACGTTGGCAGTGCGTCTTGCACTTCTTGTTATACTCTGTTCCCTTAAAAAGGAAAAAAAGAGTATATTGGGTTTGTGCAATGTTCATGTGCGAATACACGTGACTGCGGTGGTGTTAAGTGCAGTATTAACTTTATTCTTCTGTGCTTGGGTTTTTTATACTTTGTTCCCAAAGGGAATGTTGAGCTATCGAGATTTTTCGTATAGCTTTGGATTAAAAACACAATTTTGATTAGCGAGTCTTAATTGTTTATTAGATGCGAGTATGCATATGTATGTAAATATGTATGTTAAAGAAAACGTTTCTTGTTAAAAACGACAGTAAATATGCACACATTCGATCTACGCGAGCCGATTGCTAAGACTGACCGCTGCGTGGGAGAACGAATGAACATTAAAAAGGGAGAGCGCAATCTCTTTACAAAATTCTCTTAGATGCTAATAGGTTTGGCGAACTGTCGCTCTTAGTTCTTATAAAGCGCTGATTGCTGGGCCCAACATCCTCCCCCCGTTGAAGACTTAGTCTTAAACAGAATCCTTAAGGGGCAGCAAGCACAGTTTGTAGCTCTTCTTGTCTCGCCAGCTTCAGTTTTGAGCACGGCCACCCGTGCAACGCCGTCACGTCCAGGGATAAGTTCAATTATTCTGGCCAGTGGCCACTTAAGCGGCGGAAGATTCTCATCCTTTACGAGAACTACGTCGCCAACCGTCAAACCAGACTTAGAAGTTCTCCATTTAGCCCGCTGTTGTAGTAAGTTGAGGTATTCGTCTCGCCAACGTGTCCAGAATACCTGCTGGAGATAGCCTTACGCGCTGCCAGGCATCCAAGCGATTGAAATTGAGCCTCGTGAGGTTAGGCTCGCTGAAGGATGAAGGAGGACCACCGTTCAGGAAATGCACAGGCGTCAGTACGTCCAAGTCTGCTGGGTGCTCTGAAATTGAAACTAAAGGGCGTGAATTAATGACAGCAGCAATGTTGCAGACCAGTGTGCGAAGCTCATCATAAGTTAGGACAGAAGGGCCAACAGATTGATAGAAATGATGCTTCGCCGTCTTCACTGCATCCTCCCACAAACCTCCAAAGTGAGGAGATCGTGGAGGGATGAAATGCCATTCGATTGATTCCGCCAGGCAGAAGTCCTTCACAGCATTCTGGTGGGCGTCAGACAGGAATAGACGCTTCAGCTCCTGAAGCTGGTTGCGGGCGCCAAGAAAGTTTGTGGCATTGTCAGACCAAATTTGACTTGACTTGACTTAAACCTTTGGAGGGCATGCAAAAATGCCGTGGTAGCTAAATCCTTAACTAGTTCCAACCAAATAGCCTTCGTAGCAAAACAAACGAATACAGAGACGTAGCATTTCACAGGAGCCTTATTTCGTGCCTCAGGCTTATAAAAGAACGGTCCGCAAAAATCGACTCCAGTCACTCCAAACACACGGCAGCCTTCGACGCGATCCCTGGGTAGATCTGCCATTATGTGCTCAAAGAGTCGAGGTTTTGCGCGAACGCAAATGACGCATCTCTGTATCACACTGGATACAGTTTTTTCTACCACCGATTGGCCAATATTGGGAACGCACCAGTCCGAGGGGATCGTAAAGCCGAGCAATAGACGAGGAGGACAGAACGTCTGGATGGCTTAGTGGTTAAATCCATAGCTAGAGAACAAAAGTTGATCAGATGATGGATCCCATGCGAGGCCAAGTGTCTTAGTAATGTCACTGCCATCGTTGAACCTAATGAGTGATTCCTTGTCGCACTCTGTTACGCCGTCCAGCACCATGGGATGGCTTGAACACCACTTTCGCAACTTGAACTGGCCACATGCCAATATCCAGCTGTTCTCCCTGCATGACGCGTCTGCCTCTTCGACTGAATTTCCTCCAGAGATCAAATCGTCGACATAGAAATCGCGAAGAAGTAATGCCTCGGAACCGACTGGAAAGGTATCCTTTTCATCTATGGCGAGCTGATGCATGGCACGCACAGACAAGAATGACGCAGGTTTTGTGCCATATGTGACTGTATCAAGCTTGAACACTTCTAACTCATCATCTGGTGAATTCCTCCATAGAATGCATTGCAGATAGCTGTCTGGCTCAGGCACCTTCACGCAACGATACATTTTGCAAATATCACCGGTGAGTGCAACTGGATAGGACCGGAAACGCAGCAATATGTCGATCATTTTCGGCTGAATGACAGGACCTGACATTAGAATGTCATTCAGCGAATAACCAGTTGATGTAGCTGCTGATCCATCAAAGACGACTCGAAGTTTGGTAGTTGAGCTATCTTCCTTTCAAAACGCAGGTGATGAGGAAGAAAATATCTGCATTGATGAAATGAGCTGCGAGGAACGCGTGACATGTGACCCAGCTCAGAATACTCATCCAAGAACGCTGAATATTGAGACTTTATATGAGGCAAGCGATTCAATTTCTTCTCCAAATTAAGAAACCGCCGCAGCGCTTGCTGATAAGACTCTATAAGAAGCTCGTAATTAAGCTTAACAGGCAAGCGTACTGAATATTGGCCACTGGGCAATCGTTTGTAATGCCTCACAAAATGCGCTTCGCAATCTGATTCCTCCTTGCTAATGCTTACGACAGGGTCGCTGCAGCTCTCAGTCTCCCAGAAACGATGAACAAGACTGTCCTAATTGGATATCAGTAGCGAAGTCTGGACCTGGATCCGAAGGACGTCTTTGAAACTATTAGTGTGGAATTGTGGACCGCTAGCTTTGCCCCCCGATACAACCCAACCAAGACGAGTCTTCTGCAGCAGTGGAAGCCCAGGCGCCAACTTGATTTGACCCACACAGAGCAAGTCATAGAAAAGGCTGACTCCGATAAGCAAATCTATTCGCTGTGGCCTATCGAAAGCTGGATCTGCCAAGACTATATTCTGCGGTATACTCCAATTGCTTGTATTTATATTAGAACTGGGCTGCCTGCCAGTTATATTTGCTGCTACCATGGCCGTTATGCTAGTCGCATACTCCGATGCGTGAGCTTGCAAAGTGAGGCAAATGGTGCTTCCATCGGTGGCAAAATTGGAGTCGCCTAAGCCACGTACAGACGCATATGACCTTGCTCTCTTAAGTTGTAGCAGATTGGCAAACCTGGCTGTAACAAGATGTACCTGGGAGCCTGAATCTAAGAGTGCAAGGAAGCCAACCTTTCTTGGCCAGAACCACTGCGGTAGCCAGAAGCGCAACATCGCTGTTCAGATCTTGAGCCAGGAGAGTAGTGGACGGAGCTGAGGGCTGAGTAGGAGTGATCTGCATCCCTGATGATGAGGATTGCTGATGGAACGGAGTTACTGCCTGCGATGTGCTGGAGTTGCCAAGGTGGAGAAGCGTATGATGCTTGACTCCACAGACCCGACAACTACGCGAGCCACATTGTCGCGACTGATGGCCGCCTTTCAAACAATTTAAGCATAGCCCAGCCTTCTTGACTTCATTCAGACGAAGAGTAGGCGATAGGTTTGCGAATCTTGAGCATTTATAGATTGTATGCTCAGGATCATTACAAAAAACGCAACTGTGTGCACTGTGGTCTGTTACCAGAAATGTGGACCGGCTGTTGGCCAATTTACTGCTAGAATTCACCTGCTTACTGGATGAATAGTTATTTAGGGAGAATTCCATTGATTCCAAAGTGCGGCAGCGAAGCTCAAGGAAAGAGGCCACTTCTTCATATGCAGGTATATGGGACGCCATCTCCGAATCCCCCAATTTCTCTTCCCATTTAGCTTGTGAGGCCACATCAAGTTTCTGTAACAGCACCTGAGCAATGATGGCACTGGCTATTTGTTCTGTTGTGCCCAGGCTACTGAGTGCACGCATATGTACATTGAAGCTGTCGGACAATTCTCGCAGCTTGGCTATGGATCCATTTTCTACCCTTTTCAGCCCTAAGATCTTTACGATGTGGGCTTGAAAAATTAAACGTCGGTTATCATATCTTTGTTTCAATAGCTTTATGGCCATCGTATAGTTGTCGTTAGAAATTTCCAAAGATCGAACTGTACCCATCCAGACAAGACCGTAGATGCTGAAGCTTTTCCATGTTGCTGATTTCTGGCCTGCTATCAATGATTGTTGAAAACATTGAGTAGAAATCAGCCCAATTTGCATATCCAACGCTGAACGTAGGCAGCTTTAAAGGCGGCAATGCAGGTGCGGAATGTATTTTGGGAACGGAAACCTGAGTAGTGACGATCGGTCTACTAAACGTGGAACTATGAGGCATTTGAGCGGTACGACCTTGAATTTCTGACATTATTGTTGACTGCATGACCATTATTAAGTCATCGAAGTCAACGCGCAAATCGCTGCCCATCTCAGCAAAGTCAAGTTCCTCTAGAGTTTCATGGGCTTCACTAAAAGAATGGCTTAGCTTACCAATGTGCTCCAAAAGAACGTTTAAAGTGCTGTCACTGTGATCGGCAAGCGCATCAGAATCAACCTTGGCTTGCAGTCTTTTTACGCGTTCAAACACCGATTTCACTTTGAGCTTATAAAATTTCGCTCGCTCTTCGGGCGCAACTGTAGTAGCATTTAAGCTCGCCATGATGAGTAAAGCACACGAGAATTACCGATAGAGTTCACAGTTGCTGATATACACGGGCGCAAAACTCAGATTCTGAGTTTTTACTGATCACACCACAGAGTTTAGTTAATTGCCAATTATATGCCACTATTATTTCACCCAATTATTGCATGCGTATGAATTAGTGCGCACTGGCAACAATATTATGGACGCGATAGTATTGCAGCCGAACCGAATGAGTGCAATGACAACAACAGAATTAACGGCAAGCACTGAAATTATGCACGCTTAATCGACGTATGAGTGCGAAGTTATAGAAACTCACAGTTCCGAAATTAGTTGATATTAATTGTTTATTAACTTGTCACTTGTTACTTGTATGTACACCAATAAGTTATAACTGATGAGCACATATGTAGGCATGTCTGTAGAAATAAGTTTATACGCACTGTTTTTACGGACACCACTGTATTGCAAAACGAAACGAAAGAGTGTCTGGCGACTTTGCAAGAAGTAGCGGTAAAAAGGCAATTGCTATATAAACGGCATATGTGCACGACAATATATATGTATTTACGAAACTTAAATATATATATGTATATTTATATATATATATTTATATGTTTATATGTTTATGTTGATATGCATATATGTAAGTACATGTATATGCATAGAGAGAAATCACGTCGGGGTCACCAAATGTTGAGCTATCGAGATTTTTCGTATAGCTTTGGATTAAAAACACAATTGATTAGCGAGTCTTAAGTGTTTATTAGATGCGAGTATGCATATGTATGTAAATATGTATGTTAAAGAAAACGTTTCTTGTTAAAAGCGACAGTAAATATGCACACATTCGATCTACGCGAGCCTGTTGCTAAGACTGACCGCTGCGTGGGAGAACGAATGAACGTTAAAAAGGGAGAGCGCAATCTCTTTACAAAATTCTCTTAGATGCTAATAGGTTTGGCGAACTGCCGCTCTTAGTTCTTATAAAGCGCTGATTGCTGGGCCCAACAAAATGATTGATAAAAATGTGTCAAAAAATTATAGCAGTGTAGTAATTATAAGAAAGAATAAATCTGCGGTTTTATATGTATTGTAAAAATATTAATTTGTTGTGCCACTTTAAATTGATCATAGCTAATCTTCTTTTATTTAACTTAAAAGTTAAATAATCTCCAAGATCCAATTATCCAATTATCTCCTGATAAAGATTAATAGCTAGACGCGTTTGTGTTCTAATGTTTGCTTTTATTTCTTTATTTATTTCCTTGCTGATTTTTTTTTTTTCGTTTCGGGTTACACTGCTCGTCTGCAAGTTTGTTACGCTAAGATTATAAGTATATGATTTCGTTAGTTCTTGCCTGTTTTTATACTCTGTTCCCAAAGTGAAAAAAGAGTATATTGGGTTTGTGCAATATCCGTCCGTCTGTCCGTCTATCCGTCCGTCCGTCTGTCCGTATGAACGCAATATTTTTCGGCGCTATTAGAGCTAGAGACTTGAAATTTTAAACATATACTCATATATGCTCCCAAATTATAAAGTTTAAAAATTTTCCCGACCCGCCCACTAGGGGCGTAGCAAATCGGAAAACTCTTGCGCCCATAGGCAAGTAATCATACTAGATGATGAGCTAGAGATTTGCAATTTGGAATGTATACTCGGGGTGACAACACAAGTTCAAAAAGTTATGGCGGATATATCTACGCCCATTGTGGGCGTGGCAAATCGGGAAAAACGTATCTTCTACATCGTTAAAGCTAGAACGCTGAAATTTTGCATGGAGTTAATGTTATGGCGTAGCAAATCGGACCTGAATATATAGTGATTTTTCAAATTGTGCTATATTTTGAACACTATTGACACAAGAGACTTGAAATTTTGCACGTACACTCGGGTTGACAACCCAAGACCAATAAGCTATGGTAGATATATCTACGCCCACAGGGGGCGCGGCAAACCGCAAAAGTGTATATATCCTACAATTTTAGAGCTAAAAGCTTGAAATTTAGATGGTTCAGTTACTAATGTACTCCTCTATCAATGACTCAAAAATAATTTTTCAGCCTCTTTGAGGGCGTGGCATATCGAAAAATACCCTGTTATTTTCGCATTTTTGGAATGTAAGCAATCAAATTTTGCAGGCATGTTAGCCTCGGCTCTTTCTAAGAACTTGCAAAAAATTATGCGTCTACGCCCACTGGGGGGCGTGGCAAATCGGCAAAGAAATTTGTTGTGGCCAACTGCATAGTTCATGCATATAATAACTTAGTAGCAATTGCTATGATGGCAAAAAGCATTTTAACATAAATATATAAATCTTAATGAATTTAAAAAATAAAATTTATAAGTTTTCGATTAATAAATAAAAAGTTTCCAGTGGGATTCGAACTCAGATCTTTTGAAAATAATATGTAATCGTTAGCTAAACCAAAATAAATTCACAGCTTGTGAAAAAACAAAACAATACAATTCTTGCAATATGTATATGTCGCAGCGTCGTTAGTTTTCTGAGACACTTCCATCATATTGTAATTGTGTAATTGTCTGAATGCGACTGACTTTGCATTGCTTCCCGATCACGCATTGATCTACGCTTCTCTTAAATACGCAGGCCGGACTACACTCAGCGGCAGCGCAACAACGCCGTCGCCTCACTCGTACGGCGCCAGACATATTCTATGCTGTATGGTTTGCCAAATTCTACGCTGTAGTCAAATTCTAAGAACGGTTTTACAATATACCAAACTCATTACGCAGTTGCGTCTTGCAAGCACAGTTTGTGAACTGTGCTTATAATGTGACAGACATATACAGTGGTCAAAATTCGTTCATAATGCGACACGGCCTTCCTGAGAAAGCACACGCCCTCGTGTGTTGTCTTAACTCAGCCACAAAAGTAAAAACACTTCATAACAACTGCTGAATATTTTCAATGCCTTTTATTTGATAATCTTAAATCCGATTTCTTTTCTCCTTTTTGTTTTTTTTTTTTACAAAATAGTTTTTCTTATATATGTAGTTCCTTTTACATAATTCAACTTATCATAAGAGTAATTCATTCAACACATAATTAAACTGCTCATAGTTTAATTCCACTAACATAAGCTAACTAATCATACGTAGTTCCTTTAACACATTAAACTCAAATTATGTGTAGTTTCTAAAGAAACTATATGTGTTAAAACACATATTTAAACTAAAGTTATGTGTAGTTCCTTTAACACATACGACCCCCACCTAACATTCCTCTTGTTTTATGGTGCGGTCATCAGTTTACCTTTTGGGCACTAGACGCATCTTCCATTGTGCTGTCTCTTTCATTACATAACTCATCGTGTATTTGGTTGTTTGGTATTGCTTTTAAACATTCATGAGAGTACTTGTACCTTCGATTACATGTCAAAGATTTTAGCAAATATCTATCTCCAGCCAATACTTCAATTACCTCAAATGGTTCTTTAAATTTAGGATCTAGTTTAGTTTGATGTCGTTCTTCATTCTCGAGCAAAAGGAATAGGATGCATCTCGGCCTGTACTTTTCCCACAAGTGGCTTAGATACTTTACACGTAATACAATTTTCTACAAATCTGCGCACATATTTGGACATATTTTCGAACCAATATTAACCATAAACCTTCTCCAGCGTCTTTTCCCATCCCAGATGCATAATAGCTTCATGGACGTGATTTATGACGGCCCATCGAAAAGCTCTTGGTATTACCGTAAACATTTGGTTTTTTCTTTCACTGTATTTTCCCATATAGCATTCCTTTTCGCAGTTCGTATGTTTTGGCAAGATTTCCTGGCAACTCATTGTTGTTTAGTTTTAAAATTATTTCTTGTATATCGGTATCTCGCTGTTGTTCCGAGACTAACCAGTTGTCGGATACTTCAGTCAAATTGATTTTTAATTCAGGTACTTTATTCAGACTTTTATCTTGTTCAACCACTGGATTCCGAGAGAGAAAGTCAACATGCGCCATTCGCTCGCCTTTTCTATACTCTATTTCGAAATCAAAGGCCTGTAAGAGCGACCACCATCTATGCACCCTCGGTGTTAATTCTAGTTTTGTGCGGCTGGCCTTTAATGAATTACAGTCTGTATAAACTATAAATGTATGTCCCTGTAAATAATGTCGGAAATGTTTGATAGCATTTACCACTGCCAATGTCTCTAACTCGTATGAGTGGTATTTGGATTCGGCGGGAGATGTGCACTTACTGTAATATTCTACCACATGAGGTTTATTATTGATTTTATGCAACAGAATCGCACCATACCCTATACAACTTGCGTCTGTATGTAACTCTATCGGGTATTGCGGATCGAATATAATTAAGACTGGCGACTGTGTCAATATAGTTATTATTTTTATTCGTATTTCATGCACTGGTAACCAAACAAAGTCAGTGTTCGCCTTAGAGGTGAGGAGATACAGAGGTTTAAGTGTTTGGGAGAAATTTAACACGAATTGCCAAAACAAGAAGCCAAACCAATAAACTGCCTTAACTGTGAGACGTTCTGGGGTGGTGGTAATTTATTTAAAGCTTGAATTTTTCGAGAATTTGGCCTGATTTCTCCGTTACTCAATTCAAACCCAAGATACTCTATTCTAGTAGTAAGAAAGGAACACTTGGTGACATTAAATGAAAATCCAGCCGTACTTAACGTCTCCAATACTGTCCGTAATCTATCTAGCGCATCCTCTTTACTTTCTGCTATTATGAGAACATCGTCAATATAAACAATTGCGTAAGTGTAAGCTAGAACTCCCAAGGCCTTCATTATGGCCCGCTGGAACACAGACGGTGCATTTTTCAAACCAAAAGGCATTGTCAAAAACTCGTATTGCCCATCTGGCGTTACGAATGCAGTTCGTTCGATTGAATCGTCGTGAACTGGAATTTGATAAAAGCCACTTGCCATATCAATGCACGAAAAATATTTAGCACCACGTAGTGTGGCAATTTGGTCTGAGATGAGCGGCAACGGGTACTTGTCTGCCACTATGTTTTCGTTAACCATGCGATAGTCTACACACAGTCGATCTGTGCCATTTTTCTTTTTAACTAGCACCATGGGACTAGCGAAAGGTGAACAGCTGGGGCGAATAATTTTAGCTTTTAGTAATTCGTCAACTTTATCCCGCACTTTGTTTTTCTCTTCTTCAGTAAGCCTATATGGCCGACGTTGTACTGTTTTTTGCTTATCTATTAACCTGATTTCTAACTGCCCTGTGGTGATCCTAGTCTTTGGTATTCCATCAATAAACCAGTCTGAATAACCTTTTAGAATATTTATCAAGGCTGCCTTATCAAGGTCATCAAGTTCACTATTTGATCCTATGACATTTTCGTAACTAGTAATTATTACCGATTCTACTCTTTTGGTTTTGTAAATTTGGAACTTCTCAGCGTCTATAGTTACGCCAAAGCCCTGACTAAAAATATCACGGCCAATCAGTATTTCATGCTTAAAATATTTGTCCATAATAGCATGTAACAAAACTTCAAAATAATATTGATCAATTTATTTTTATATTACTTAATATTTGTTGAGTACTGTATAGAGGTTCATTACTTATGCCATTCAGCTTAACAATATTATTGATTCTTTTACCACTAAATTTATTGGCGACGCTTTCCTTAATCAAGGAACATTCATCTCCGGAGTCAAAACAAAATGGAACAGACTCACCGGTTGGGCTATTTATTATTCCTGATGGTGGTGATACCTTACAGGTGTCTACACATCTCTCGGCTATTCGGTCGTTTCCTCGGGATCGTCCTTTTGGACAAGTGGATGCGAAATGCCCAAGTTCATCGCATTTGAAGCATTTGATATTGGACCGGTCCTTTGATCCTTTGAGCGTTGGACTTCCGTAGTGGCTTATTCCTTGGATCGCTGCCCTCTGCCAAGCATTCGGTATATTTATGTCCAGTTTTTCCACAATGATTACATTTAACTTGAGAGATATACTTCGCATTTTTATATTTTGTGCCTGTTGTGGGTGCGTTGTCGTCTAGGTGCCGCTTCTTAAAAGTGTGGGCTTGTAACTGCTGCTGCATTTCATTCCTGGTTTTAACATTGTTGGTAAAAACCCAGCGCGCCAATTTGTCGTCAATTTGTGCCATGTGGGCTAGAGCAAATGAAACCGCAATTTCCTCCAGGTCAACCGATTTAAATTTTGCCATTAACAAGGTGACAATTCGGCTGCCATATTCTATGTAACTTTCTCCAGATTTTGATCGCCCGTTCAGAATTTTTGCCAGTACGGTAGCAGATGTTTCGATGCCAACAAAGCGTTGAACGAAGAGTTTTTTAAACTGAGACCATGTGATTCCAGCGAAACATATCTGGGACAGCCATTGTGATGCACTTCCCTCTAGCGCCTTACTTAGAGTTATCATCAGACTGCTACCTTCGGGCAATTGGTCAGCAAAGATGAGATCAACTGTCGTACACCAAGCTGAGGCATCTGCATCAGCCCCCTCAGGATTGAATTTCGGCAGTGTGATATGTTTCCCCTTTTCAGTTTCTGATGCCCTTGGTGTCTGCATATTTTTGATGATTTCCAAAAGGTTGTTGTTTTGCATTTGTAGAGCTGTCAAATATGCATCGGTGATTTTTGTAGGCAAAGCAGGTCCCACTTCTGATGTCGCAGCGGCGTTACTTTTCTGAGTCTCTTCCATTATGTCGTCACACACAAACTAATTTAGAGCGAAGTGAATTCCGACCAGCGCGTGTAATTGTCTGAATGCGACTGATCATTGCTTCTCTATCACGCATTGATCTACGCTTCTCTTCAATACGCAGGCCGGACTACACTCAGCGCAACAACGCCGTCGCCTCACTCGTACGGTACTTTGGCGCCAGACATATTCTATGCTGTATGCTATGCCAAATTCTACGCTGTAGTCAAATTCTAAGAACGGTTTTACAATATACCAAACTCATTACGCAGTTGCGTCTTGCAAGCACAGTGTGCAAAGTGTGCTTGTAATGTGACAGACATATACAGTTGTCAAAATTCGCTCATAATGCGACATATGTTTGCAGACCAATACATATGTAAGTATGTATAGCGATATAAGAGTACTCTCTATCAGAACTTTAAATACTCTTTACATTTCTCTATTAGTGATTTTAAAGGATAAGAAAACATAAACAAAATATAACCTAGAGAGCAGAGCCTTGGGAATTCCCATTGTTAAGAGAATGCAGTGTTCACACACATCCAACCTTCTCACCCTAGAACTTAGATTAATGATAAAGCAATTACATTCATAATACAAATACCAATATTGTTAAGGGAAAGCTATACATTGTTCCATTAATTTTTACTACCCATAAATAACACTAAATATATATGTAAATTTACCTAAGTACACACATATGTACTAACAATCAACCACCTCCTAATTGGATAACCTGGACCTGGTAGCGTTGGTCTTATGGCGGAACCTCTTTTCGCGACGGCCACTCCACCCCTCCACCCCTGGCCCTCGCTCCATTCTGGGGGGAGGAGTTAACAGCGGATAACAATACGCTGTTCCTCACTCAAGCCCTTCGCACTTCAAGCTGACTACGGTCATGAGTGCAAGATCGCACTCACTCAACTCACTCAACATATACATATGTGCGCAGCTACATTGAGTGGATGCGCTTTCGGGCATTTCTGGAGAATAGTATTTTTCTCAGGAAGAGACAAATATCGCATCGGCTAGAGCCCCGTTTTGAGCAGCTAGTGCTGAGTGAGTTTCGGCGAAAAATAGAAAAGACCGACGACTGCCAGAAAACGAGACTCACGCTCACTCTGATTATGAACTTGGAAGCGAACGGATCAACTGTGCGAATGTGAAAAAACCCTAAGAAATAAAATATAAAATCGATCACTTCTTAAATTACGTATTTTATTTACATAAGAATTATTCTACTTATACGCAACCTCGGCCACGATTGGGTTGCCCATGCTCCCGGACGATAACTCGCGCACTGCAGAGGAAGCGAACAGTTAAAACTGTTAGCTAAGTGCCGCGCAACAACAATATTTTAAATCGCGCGCGCACTGTTACGTACGTAACAACAACACGCGCAACTGACAAGTTGGACACGCACACGCAAAGCAAACAAAAGAAGATATAAACAACAACAATGTTTGCTCCAAACAAGCGTACGAAACCACAACACTCACAGCTGACAAGAGTTGGACGCGCACGCTCAAAAGCATAAACATAAACATACACAGCTGACTACGAACAAGCGTGAGCAAGAGCACGAGAAAAGGTCAAGGGCCTCGCGAAAGGCGAGCGAGCCCAGCGAGCAGCCGCTGCCCGCGAGAGGCAAGCGAGCGCCTAGCAAAACGACGTTAGCTCGAGAGAGGCGAGCGAAAATGAGAAGAGAGCGCCAGCGGAAAGGTATGCGAGAGTAGGCCGAAATGCATCCCGTTAGATGCTGATGCCCGCGTCGTCGGCATGGACTATATAAGAGCATGCTGGCAAAGGGCTTCCTTGGCTTTAGATGTTGAAAAGGTGGACGTGTGCCACGCGGCTGGGTGCACACCGGTGGTTCGTTCTGAGGCGTCAGAAAGAGCTATCGGCCGATCCTCGCACATTGGCCAGTGACTCCGCTGGAGCTATGCGCGTATGAGAAGTGCTCCGATACGCACAACCGACGTCATATCTTCGAGCACAGGCCCCAGTCGCGAACGACGTCCACTTTGAAATTTCAAAAAGCAACAACAAATCAACACAAACAAAACACGCACAAACTGCAGAGTGGCTGCCTGTTCTGTAGTCATAATTCTTTGATCTTGTCGCGTACCAACTCTCTTTCATTTGAGCTAAGTGTTATGGTCTTCGCTGAACAATTTTTCTGGATTCTACTAATTTCATTTTCATTTCACCTGTACTGACTGATCTAACAATTTCAAATTTTCCAGGTGATATTATGATATGAAAACCCTGCAAAAGTATATCTCGACCAATCGCAATGTCGTTCTTCAAATGCTCATCGCCCATGGTTATTAAGTTGTACGTCGCAAAGTATTTGCAATGTACTAAAAATACTGTCATTGCCAATACCTTTTTGCTTTACTACATTGTTAACAAGCATTTTTGAAAACGTCTCGAAATCTCTCCTTTGGGCTTAACAACTTCGCATAGTACTCTCTTCACCTGATGCGTATCTTTCCCCTTCTTTTTTATTTATTTATTTATTTAAAAAAAATATTGACATAACGAGAGTCAAAATAGCCTACAAAAAAATACAATTATTACAATAGAATCACCAACCCCGATGGGGGTGTTTTATTTGCCAGTCCGGCCAGCTATGCCCCAATTCACAGCCAAATATGGTTAGTGATAACTATTGAAACTATGCAAAGAAAGTGTTAAAATATTAAATATAGATTATAAGAGACTAAATATAATTAATATAATTACAATTTAATAATTCTTAAAATTAAAAATATAAAAAAATATAAAAAATGAATTAAAATAAAAATTAAAATAAAAATAAATAAAATAAAAATAGGTAAAGAAACAAGGAAGATATTAACAATATTGAAAGATAAATTAAAAGAAGAGCTTTAATATAGAATTTTTAATAGGATTGAGAAATCACTGCAAGCAATAATAGCAACATAATGTAGCTTATGCCTGTGCATTGCGAGTGATTTCCCTAAAGTGTGCTAAAAGCAACGATTTAATTTTAGGAAGAGAGAGCTCTAAGGAAAATACGTGATAATATTTATTAAAATTAACACAAAGAACATGAAACGCACTATTCAAAGAATAATCCGTAGTGCATATAGGTAAATGAAGCGGACGATAATGTCTAGTTGTTCGGGACGGAATCGAGAAATTAAGACGCATCAACAAAAAGGACGAATCAATATTACCGTTAATTACTTTGTGCAAAAAATCAATTCCTAAAATTGTTCTGCGATTCACTAACGATGGAAGATCAATGAGCTGAAGCCTACTATGGTAGGACGGTAATCGTAAATTACTGTCCCAGTTAAGATCCCTTAGGGCAAAAAGAAGAAACTGTTTTTGGACTGATTCAATACGATCTTAATACAGTTTATGTTGCGGAGACCAAACAACTGAGCAATACTCTAAGATAGGACGTACAAGCGAAATAAATAATTGTTTGGTAATAAAAGGATCTTTAAATTCCTTAGACCAACGTTTAATAAAGTGTAGTATGTTTAATAACATAATAATAATACCCCACGCAATGTAGAGTATTCTACATATAAATGCGTCATATGCTCAGTGCATGATAGTGTATACTACATGCGCCCATAGTGACACTTTGTCGCTATGCATAAATATACATATCGAGCATAATAATTGAAATACGATCAGCCACTTATATGTGACTGACCGGCAGCGGGAGATATGCCGCGTCTGCATTTTGCCGCATGCCTAAAGTACTGTAACGAACCTTCGGTTATACCCGAGTCTAAGCCGGGCCAGTTTCAGCCGACTGTGCGTTCGTTTCAACAAATTTATTTGTTGAAGCCCTTGCGATATTGAATAATAACACTTTGTGGATTTGGATTTTGTACTTTGTATATTCTCGTTATAAATTAGGATTAATATTTAGCGATATCACACACTTGTATAGTCGTCGTGCGTTATGTCAGTTCACGCACTCCGGCTGGGCAGACAATTATGGCTCAGTAGCACCAGGATTCGCCCAAGCGCTCCAGCTCACGCCAGGATTTGCACTGTCCACTCCGGCGGTTCGCTCGGCTGTACAGGCTACTCCTACCACTGGACTCGCTCTTGGCACACCTAGGTTCTTATGCACACAACTGCTACTTATTCGCACGGCTGCGTGAACTTACACAAGTTTTATCACGAGACCTCTGGCCAGAATACAATTTGCAGCTGCCTTGTATCAACTCACTAGTTGATGGCCACTACTGCTTCTGTATGCCTGGGTCCTTATAGGCGTCTGAAGTATCCTTCCAGGATACTTTGGATGCTCCCACGATGTCCTTTCTGTTTCAAGTCCTGGATATCGGTGTCCTGCGTCGATATCGTAGTCCTTCGATGTCCTTGCTCGCGTTGACTGGTATTGAATTTCACTTGAATCTCACTTTTGATCTTCACTCTCGATCTCACTCTTGATTCTTGCGTACTTTCCACTTTCTGCGCACTTTTGATTGATCTATGACACCGCCGGTGCCCTTTTATAGGGCCGCCGCAGGCCCTGTTCGGCTCTGGAGCGGGGCCTGCCTGCCGCTCGTGTCCAACTAACGGCAAAATGGCGTGATCTGGGTGACGCCAGCAGGCCGCCAAAAGTCGCGGCAGCTTCGCGTTGGCCGAAGTACCGCTGTTGCTATGCAAAAAGACAGCGTCCGTCACTTGGAGCGGTACCCTCGGCTAACGGTGCCCTATGACCTGCGGTCGTGCGACGCGAGCCAATTGCTGACACTATAGGAGCGAGAGAGACGGACTATCGTCCGCTCTCTGACCCTTCCAGTCGCGAGGGTTGCTCCTATAGTGTTCGCGTCGCTGTGTGGAGCAATATATGCATACACGTATGTGCATATAAACACACAGCAAACACATGTGTTTATATACACTGCATACGTGCATACCTATATTGCTCCTCACACTCCCCTCTTCCTTCGGAAAACACGACCTTCGTGTTTTTTAAATTCCGCGCCTCTTTTCTCGATGTTGCTCCACCTTGCGTTGATCGATGACCCGCTGCTCCACAGCGCGTCGATCATCGCTGTTAACAGCGCTCTGTTAACAGCGCCGTGCTGCTCATCAGCTGTTTCCCGCTCGCTGCTGGCAACTCTGTGCGTTGCTGGTGAGTAATTTAGATGTTTTTAAATTTTCTCTTACGTATTTTCATCGTGAATTCCATTCCTCTAGCCCGAGTTGGTGCCTCCATGATGCCCCTGGACCCGATGGACCTGCCGCCGCCTCTGCCCACGCCGGGCGCCGCTGCAAACACTCTTCTTCGTGATTGCAGGCCCCGGTGGCTGCGGCGCAGGTGCGCAGGTCAGATGGCCAATTCTCATAATTGGCACACCTCGTCCCTTGGCGCTGGAAGCGTCGTTTCCACCTATGGATGGGCTCTTGGTGCCCTCCAGGACTCTCGGATGGCATCACGACTTCAATTTCTCGTGGTGCTGTTGGACTTCAGTTAGTATCGGCGTCGTTCGCAAACCGGTCAACGGCGCCGTGACGTTGAGAAATGGCAATGGCAACACTCTCCTCGTCTTCGCATAGCTCCAGCGGAGTCGCTGGCCAATGCACGAGGATTTGCCAGAGCCCCTTTCTCCACCCGTCACGCCAGTTGCTGCGACCGACCGCGTGGCAGGCGCCCACACTCCCCGTCGTCCAACAGCAGCCACTCACCAGTTTGTACGTGCCGATTCGCTGTTGCCACTCTCCAGTTTGTGTTGCTTGGCCTGTTGTTGGACTTCTGGTTGCATCGGCGTCGTTCGCAAACCGGGCGACGGTGGTTTTGAGATGAGAAATGGCAGTTGCGGCACTCTCCTCATCCGCGCATAGCTCCAGCGAAGTCGCTGGCCAATGCGCAAGGATTCGTCCGAGCCATTCCTTACACCTTTCACGCACACTCGCTGCGCCCGGCCGCGTGGCAGGCGCCCATACTCCCCGTTGTTCAACAACAACCAATCTCCAGTTTGTGAAACATATATATTTTTCTTAACTTTATTTATTGTTTCTCTTTTTTTTTTTTTGTGCATACCATTTTTAGCGCTGTGTGAAGACGCGACAGCCCAAGCGTCCCCGTCGGATGCGGTGTTTCACACCTCCCACCCAGAAGATGCGCGCGGTCCGACTGCTGCCCTTTTCTCCCAGCTGCGTCGCCAATCGGGCCACCTCTTCCGACCATGCATCCTGAGTCACCTCACGCCAAGCTGGCCCCTCCTCTGGCCACGATGCCTGGCGCTGCAGCGTAGGCCGCGCTGGTCGTGTCGGCGCCGACTCCGACGCCCGGCGTTCGGTTAGGCGGATCGGCCGCCATTCTGCCGGTTCCGCCAGTGGTGGTGACGGTGGTGGTGCCGCTGATGAATTTGGTGGCCACGCTGGTGGTGACGGCGGCGGTGAGCTAGGTGGCGATGAGGGCGGCGCGGGTGGCCATGATGGCGGCGCCGATGGCGGTGGCCCTGGTGGCTGTTCCTCCACCTCGCTCAGCGTGAAGCCGGCTGGCCACGCCGCGAGTGGCTCGCTCCAGGCCACTGTGTATTGCACTTTCCGCTCCACTCTCCCTTGCTGCACCTTCTCCTCGAAGTGGGCCGTGATGGTGGGCTCCGGTCGCTCCTCCTCCGCCTCCGAGTCCGAAATCACTATGATTTCCGGCTCTGGCTCCTCGATGTCGGCCTCCGGTTCAGGCTCAGAGTCGGAGATGCCCACCACGTCCACGCCGCTCTCCTCTCTGTATGGCGTGGGGGGTCGTGGTGGCCGCCACAGTGGTCGTGTGGGCGAGTATCGCCCGTTGCGGACATAGTCGGAGACACGCGACGTGTCCCACCTCTCCTCGTCCGTCTCCTCCAGAGATGATCTCCACTCTGTGCCGCTGGAGCTGGCCGGTGCCACCGATTCCTCACTGGAAGACGGCTCCAACTCCATATATGGCTGATGCCGCCTCAGGTGAGGGCGAGTGCGCCGCCGTGGGTGAAAAGGGAGCCTCACCGGTGGCAGACGCACTCGGCTCCGTCGTGCTCGCGCCCTGGTTGGGGACACCGGGCGTGCTCCGGATGCCGCTCCAGCGGAGTCGCGGGCCAGCAGTCGCGGATCGGCCGGGTGTGCCCTTCCAAGGCGTTGTTGCGCTTGAGATGCTCCTGCGTTCGTCATTTTTTTTGGTAAAGTAGGCCGTCTCGAAGCTTGCTCGCCCTATTTATACCCCATGCCGCCACAACGCCGACGTCGCGCGCATCGGCATCTAACGGGTTGCATTTCGGCCTGCTCTAGCATACCCGTCCTAGTTGCTGAATTCCAGGCAGGCCGAGCGCTACGGTATCGCCCCGATACCGCTGCAATGCATCCCCTTGCCCCGCATCCTTGTCTGCCCTCCTTAGGCAAGCGCAGTCTATGCCTTAGCAAGCTCTTTCTTGCCTTGCATAGTTGTTGCCTGTGTTAGATGCGTTCTGCAAATTGTTTACTGGGTTTACGCGCCTACGCATGTTGTTATTGCCCGTTTTGTATGCTGCGTGTCTTTTGTTGTTGGCTGTTTTGCATGTCGTATGCATTTCGCTCTCGCTCGCCTCTCCCGAGCTAACGGCGTTTGCTAGGCGTTCGCTCGCCTCTCACGAGCTAACGGCTGATCGCTGGGCTCGCTCGTCTCTAGCGAGGCCATTGACCCTTTCTCGTGTTCTTGCGCACGCTTATCCGTAATCAGCTGTGTGTGTTTTTGTTGTCGCGTGCGCTTGCTGAGAGCATACATTGTTGTTGTTTATGTTTATGCGTGCGCGTCCAACTCCCGTCAGCTGAGCGTGTTGTTGTTTCGTACGTTGGTTTGTTGTGTGTATTGTTGTGCACTGCTACGTGTGTGTTGTTGTTACATACGTAACAGTGCGCGCGCAATTTAAAATTTTGTTGTTGCGCGGCACTTAGCTAACAGTTATAACTGTTCGCTTCCACTGCAGTGCGCGCATTATTTAAAATTTTGTTGTTGCGCGTCACTTAGTTAACAGTTTAAATTTCAATTTTTCTTCGTTATAGGTGTTTTCAGGCGTTTTTAGGAGCAATACACATCGCGATGTGTATTCACTCCCTTTTTTTTTTTTTTTTTTTTTTTTTTTGAAATTTTTATTTATGCAGCTTGCTCTGCCACGCTATGCGACTCACCCGTCTCGCCTCTCCACGGCTTCAGGTCAGCTACATGTGCGGTACGGATCCGTTTTTCGGTGTCCGAATTGATGCGGCAGATAACAGGCGACACAAACTTGACCACCGTATATGGCCCTCCGTATCGCGGTGCCAGCTTCGCTGCAAATCCATCCGCGGCATTGGACAAGTGGCGTTCTTTCGCCCACACCTTGTCCCCAATAGCCGGCTTCCATTGCCGCCGACGCAGATTGTAATGCCGCGCCTGGTCCTGAGCAGCTCTCTCCAGGTTTCGACGCACAATCTCCAAGACTTCTCGCATCTTGGCTGCCCTCTCCATGGGACTCTGTGCCTCCTGGCCTGTCCCCAGAGTTTGTGCGTCAAACATAGTTTTGGGCAGTCTCGGCTCTCGCCCTTGCGTGATGAACGCTGCCGTATACCCGGTAGATGCCGACACGCTGCTGTTCACTGCCAGCGTCAACTCTGGCAGAGCCTCATCCCAGCACCTTTGATCGCTGCCAGTAAATTGCGCGATCATCGTCTTCACTGTCCTGTTGGCCCTCTCGGTTGGATTTTCTTGAGGTGTGTATGGCGCCGTCAACTGGTGCCGTACACCCAGCTCATTCAAAAGCTCTTGAAGGCTCGACTGGTGAATTGGGTGCCATTGTCCGTTATGAGCACCTTTGGTGCGCCGAATCTTGCCAAGATTCTCTCGCGGAACGCCTTTTGCAGCGCCGCCGTGTTCGCGCTCCTCAAAGGCACCATCTCCGTCCATTTCGAGAATCGATCGATGAATACCAGTAGCATCGTATTCCCATGCTTCGACCTCGGTAATGGACCCACGAAATCAGCGCATACAGTTGCCCACGGCTCCTCGGGCACCTGTGTCAGCATTTGACCAGCTGCCTGCAGCTGACTGGGCTTGTAGCGCTGGCACACCTCGCACCGCTGCACGTAGTTGCGCACGTCCCGGTACATGCCTGGCCAGTAATACCTCGCTGCCACCCGAGCAATGGTTTTTCTGCTCCCAAGGTGGCCAGCGGTGACCGCGTCGTGATTCTCCTCCAACACCTGCTTGCGCCTCTCTGTTGGTACACACAGCTTCCATGCCGCCACATCCTCGTGGCCGGCTTGGTGCGGAATGTGCCGGTATATGTTCCCAGCCTCCTCTCTATAGTCTGCGAACTTCTGCGGCGTTTTCCGCATCTCCTGGCGCAGCCTTTGTAGCCAGCGACATGCTGTTCCATTTGGCGTCTCTGTGCCCTTGGCCAAGCAGCATGCATCCTCCTCCAGCGGCTGCCGTGATAGCGCATCAGCTACGACATTCTGCTTGCCTTTCCGGTAGCGAACCTCAAAGTCGTATTGCTGAAGCTCCAGCGCCCATCTGGCAATCCTTCCTGAAGGGCTCTCGATGGAGTTGAGCCACTTCAGCGCCATATGGTCTGTGATCACTACGAAGTGATAGCCTTCCAGATACGGCCTGAGTTTGCGTATGCCCCAGATTATGGCCAGACACTCCTTTTCAGTGGCTGAGTAGTTTCTCTCAGCACTGTTAAGTGTCCGGCTGGCATACGAAATGACGCGCTCCCCTTCTTCCGATGTTTGCGTCAGAATTGCTCCCAGTCCGTAATTGCTTGCATCCGTTTGCAAGCAAAATTGCTTCGAGAAGTCAGGGCATGCCAAGACAGGTGATTCCGTCAACTTGGCCTTCACCGTTTCAAACGCCCCTTGATGCTCCTCTGTCCACTCCCATTTGACGCCCTTCTTTAGTAGTGCATTGAGTGGATGCACTGTGGAAGCGAAGTCTGGGACAAAGCGACGATACCATGAAGCCACTCCCACATATTGCCTCAACTCTTTGACATTAGTGGGTGGCTTCAGCTGGGCAATCGCGGCTACTTTCTCTGGGTCAGTGCGGATGCCATGCTCCGTGACTTTATGACCCAGGTATTTCAGCTCCTTTTTGAAAAAATCGCACTTGTCGATGTTGATCCTCAAATTGGCTGCTCGTAGTCGCCGGAACACCTCTCGCAGGTTATCCATATGCTCCTGACGTGTCCTGCCTATGACGATGATGTCGTCCAGGTACGCAAAAGCGTGTGGCATCATGTCAGGGCCGATGACCTGATCCAAGGCTCGCTGGAATGTTGCAGGTGCCGAGTGGAGGCCAAACGGCATCACCTTCCACTGGAATAAGCCTTTTCCTGGGACTGTGAATGCTGTCAATGGTCGACTGGATTTCTCCATGGGTATTTGCCAATACCCATCCTTTAGATCCAGACTCGTGATATAGCGCGCCTCTCGCAGCTGATCTAAAATGTGATGCACTCGAGGCAGAGGGTATGCATCCTTGATGGATCTGCTGTTCAGCTGCCTAAAGTCCACACACAGCCGCCATTTGCCATTTTTCTTGCGGACCATTACTATAGGCGCGCTGTGTGGGCTCTTAGAAGGCTCTATGCAGCCTTTTACGAGCAGCTCATCCACCTGCTTGTTGATCTCCGCCTGCATCTTCGGATTTTTGGGGAAGTAGCGCTGTTTAATTGGCCGCGTGTCCTGCATGGTGATCCGATGCTCCGTGATTTTGGTGGTGCCTTTCACGTGCTGGAATTTCTCCAATTCGTGCCTCAGAAAGGCATCCACTTCCGGATCTGCATGGATCAGCTTCTGGTCCACCTGAGTCGCCTCCAGTGGCGTTTCGTGGCCTATCTCTCCACTGGCCATCGCCACTGACAACTTTGCCTCCCGTTGTCCACTCCTCTGTGGATTTCTTGGCTCGATCTTCAGTGCCAAGCCGCCACATTCCAAGGTGGTTCCCATGCCGGCCAAGAAATCCCAGCCCAGCACCAGATCGTCGATTACGCCTGGCAGCACCAGCAATGGAATTTCCATTTGCCGACTGCCCAGGCCAATCTTTAGGTCCACTTGTGAGTCCACCTCGCTGCAGCTGCCGTTCGCCAGGCGTATGCGCCGCCTTGTGGCGCGCACCACGCCCACTCCTTGGAGCCTTTTGGCGAGCCTTTCGCTAATAAAGCTGCTTGAGGCTCCCGTATCGATTGTGGCTTTCTGCTGCTCGTCTCCAATGGCCACAATCGCCGTCAGTTGGTGGCCTTCGTCACACAGGCTACCAACTAGCGTTTTGGGGCTGTTTGGCGTTGATCCCGCTCGCCCCTGGACTGCGGGTACCGCTGTTCGTTTCCCGACTGGCAACAGGTCACGATGCGCACGCCGATCCGTCCGCATTGCCAGCAAAAATCCAGTGCCTTGTTGCGGCACATCACAGCCCGGTGACCTTCTTGGCCACATGTCCGGCATGCTCTGGATGGGTTCGGGATGTGTGTCCTTCCTCCTGTGACACCAGTCCTTGGTGCAGGACGAGGACTCTCCTCCAGAACACCTCTCCGCAGCATTTCGTCTTCGTGGCCATCATCCTCCTCCATGGCCATTAGACGCGTTCTTGCTGGCCGCTGCAGCCGACGCAACCTCTCTCGGTCTCGTTCCAGTTCCTCGAACTCGTCGGCCAGCCTCATCAGCTCCATCAGACTCTGGAACTGATACGGCCGCGCGTAGGCACGCAGATCAGGGATGCTGTTGTTGTAAATCGCAGCGGCCGCATGAGAGTCTGCATCTCCACCATATAGATTTTAAATGGCTCGTCCACCATCTGCTTCCGACGCTTGACCTCGTCCTTGAGGTCCTCCAGGTAGTCCCTTGGCAGGAAGAACTCCTGGAAGCTTCTCACGAAGGTTCCCCACGTCTTCCAGTGTCTATTGTTGGCTACGTACCACTTTAGAGCCATGCCTTTCAGCAGCTCTGGCATCGCTCTGGGGATCAGATCCAGATCCAGGCCATAGGTGTCTGCCGACCACTCCACCTGCTCCAGGAACTCCAAAGGCTTTGAGGTGCCATCGAACCGGAAGTTCCACTCCCTCACCTGTTTGGCCACCTTTGGGTACTCCTGCTCTGAGCTGCTTGGCCCTCGCGTCCTTATTTCAGGCTGCGGTGTAGACGTGGCCCTCCATGCTCCTTGCTCTGTCTGTTGCAGCCGCGCAGCAGCACTGGTGGATGGCATAGATAGCCGTGCCGCATTTGGATCTTCCTCAAACTGCTCGTTTCCCACGATGACCGTGGGCACGTCCTCGCTGTTCGAAGGGCGGCGTCCATGCAGACGCGCCAGCTCGGCGAGCCTGAGCGAATATGGGATCCTTCCCTCGTTCGTCTCCACCCACTCACCGAACTGTCTCCGCATCACGTCCAATGTACCCGACAGCGTGACTCCGAATTCGTCGCCGTATCGTAGCACATCGTCCTTTTTGAGATTATATACCCAAGCTCGCACCATTGTTCACAACTCTATGTTATTCTCTTATCGCAGGGCCCCACGTTGGGCGCCAGTTGTAACGAACCTTCGGTTATACCCGAGTCTAAGCCGGGCCAGTTTCAGCCGACTGTGCGTTCGTTTCAACAAATTTATTTGTTGAAGCCCTTGCGATATTGAATAATAACACTTTGTGGATTTGGATTTTGTACTTTGTATATTCTCGTTATAAATTAGGATTAATATTTAGCGATATCACACACTTGTATAGTCGTCGTGCGTTATGTCAGTTCACGCACTCCGGCTGGGCAGACAATTATGGCTCAGTAGCACCAGGATTCGCCCAAGCGCTCCAGCTCACGCCAGGATTTGCACTGTCCACTCCGGCGGTTCGCTCGGCTGTACAGGCTACTCCTACCACTGGACTCGCTCTTGGCACACCTAGGTTCTTATGCACACAACTGCTACTTATTCGCACGGCTGCGTGAACTTACACAAGTTTTATCACGAGACCTCTGGCCAGAATACAATTTGCAGCTGCCTTGTATCAACTCACTAGTTGATGGCCACTACTGCTTCTGTATGCCTGGGTCCTTATAGGCGTCTGAAGTATCCTTCCAGGATACTTTGGATGCTCCCACGATGTCCTTTCTGTTTCAAGTCCTGGATATCGGTGTCCTGCGTCGATATCGTAGTCCTTCGATGTCCTTGCTCGCGTTGACTGGTATTGAATTTCACTTGAATCTCACTTTTGATCTTCACTCTCGATCTCACTCTGATTCTTGCGTACTTTCCACTTTCTGCGCACTTTTGATTGATCTATGACACCGCCGGTGCCCTTTTATAGGGCCGCCGCAGGCCCTGTTCGGCTCTGGAGCGGGGCCTGCCTGCCGCTCGTGTCCAACTAACGGCAAAATGGCGTGATCTGGGGTGACGCCAGCAGGCCGCCCAAAGTCGCGGGCAGCTTCGCGTTGGCCGAAGTACCGCTGTTGCTATGCAAAAGACAGCGTCCGTCACTTGGAGCGGGTACCTCGGCTAACGGTGCCCTATGACCTGCGGTCGTGCGACGCGAGCCAATTGCTGACACTATAGGAGCGAGAGAGACGGACTATCGTCCGCTCTCTGACCCTTCCAGTCGCGAGGGTTGCTCCTATAGTGTTCGCGTTCGCTGTGTGGAGCAATATATGCATACACGTATGTGCATATAAACACACAGCAAACACATGTGTTTATATACACTGCATACGTGCCATACCTATATTGCTCCTCACAGTACATGCCGTATGTATATGCCCTATGCATATACATACAAGTTAACACCAGCCAACGCTAAACGGCTCCCCTTACCCATGCCCGTCGCCTCCAGCACTCTACTCACATAAGCCACTTCGCCGGAACTCATCAGCATCAACTGCTCTAGCCGAGCTGATTCGATTATCTGTCTATTCTTGGGAAGGGTGCTATTCTGAAGAAATGCTCGAAATCAACTCAATTGCAGTGCGTATTGAGCTACTCATGAAACGTTATGTCTCAACACTCATGTTAACCGCCAGCCGCCGCTGCTGCGACGTCAGCAACGACATAGCTGCATCTCACTCAGAAAACGGCTCACTTGACAAAGTAGAGTCAGTCTGATTTTAGAGACAAGAATCGACAAACCACCGAGGAGACCTACAACGCATCATAAGCAGCCCAATTTGAGAATAAGCAATTACTAATAAACTATTGTAATATAATACATTGACTATTATTTTAATTATAATAAGAACCCAAATACAGTAAGTATTAAACGATGTTGGCGCTCACTAGCATCGCGTGGCCCAACAATCGTTAACTGGCGCCCGAGCAGGGACCACTTTTCTTTCGCGGTGTGCGTGATTAACAATAAAACATGTGCGACATTTTCTCTAAATAAAAAAAATTGATGTGAACAATAAGAAAAGAAAATATTTCTGTCGGCGGCATGTGGCTATAATTTAAATATAAAAAAAAAATTATGACAAAAAAGTACACAATAAAACAATAAAAAGAATAAATAAGATACAGAATATAAAGAGTAAATGAAATCCCATATGAACAAATAAAAACATGTAAAAAAAATAAAAAATTTTTTAATGACATGCTAAGTGCGGCCGATGGAATAATAACGAGTGCGTTTAAAATAATAAGAGAATTTGTGCGTACACTATCAAACAAAAAAGAGCTTGTGTAAATACAAATGTGTACGTACTCTCCTTCTGCAGGAGGTGCGGGGTTCGACTCCCCCATCACAGCTCCGCATAATAAAATAAAGTTTGGAAAATGCCGGCGGCAAATTATTAGTGGGCAGTGCACTATAATGTGTGATGTCGGGGTTCGACTCCCTGTCGTGCGGCGTTATTCCAATTTAAAAATATATAAAATCGTGGAATGAATCTGTGCAACTGGCATCGGCGGCCAAAAAATATTGGTGGACATTGTATGTCAGGGGTTCGACTCCCCGCCGTCCGAATGTCAAGATGATAACATGCGCGCACACGTGATCGAAAGTGGTCTCAGTTTAGTTTAAGAGAGAACCACTGTGGCAGCTTCGACCTGCAAGTGGCAGTTTTAGTTTAAGAGAGAACCACTGTGGCAGCTTCGAACTGCAAGTGGCATACAAAAAATTATGCGAGAACTACGTGTGCAAGTGCGGTAAGTGTAAGGTGAGGTGTTTGATTTAGTGTTGTGTTCCGTTGGAAAGGCCTTGCAATCAATAACAAATTATAAAAAAAATATAGTATAAACAAAATAAAAACAATATTGCGTTCGGCTGCCCAACGGTTCGTGGAGTCATCCTTACCCCAGTAGGCTGTAAAAGGCTAAAAAGGGATAATAAGGACCTCCCGTTAAGCACGAAGTAATCAACACCGCCACACAAGAAACCTTGCACCGCGCATTTTTCCCGAAGATAAACTAAAGTAATACTATAAAAAATAAATTAATAATAAAAATAGTAACAATAATACTGATAAAATCTTTGAAAACAAACATACAAATGAAAAATAATAATTTTCTTGAATTTTTATTTGATGTTTACTAATTCCTTTTATGTCTTCAACAGATAGAGAGAACAAACACGTACAACACACACAACCTATGCACACATACCTAAGTTCGGGAGAGAACAAACCACATGCACGCACAGAACTGAAAAATAATATTTTTCTTGTATTTTTTTTTTTTTATGTTTACTAATTCCATTTCATGTCTTCAACAGATAAAGAGAACAAACACATACGCACACACAAGTTATGCACACATCTAAGTTTAGAGAGAAGAAACACATACCACACACACAATTTATACACACACCTAAGTTCTGAGAGAAAACAAAACACACACACACACACACACACACAACTTACACACACACACAACTTACACACGCACCCCAAGTTCGGGTAAGTGATACGCTTGTCTTTTTTTCGCTTGGCGTAACTATTATTCAAATAAACTGAAGTAAAATATATTGAAAATTTCATAAAGAATTTTTGACATTAGTGAACCGAAGAAAATTTCTAAAGAAAAAAAATTGCTAATTTTTCTCTTTCCAATCGCCATATCAACATTCACTGCTTATCCTGATTTAAATTGAAAAGAAAGTTGCCAGAAGAAAGTGAGGATGAGAGCAGGTCCCATGTTTGCAGCGTGAACCGCTTCCCCTGGTAATATACGTCCGACTATTATAAACGGAGTAAAAATTCCTGACAATCTTTCTAAGAGTGTTACTTGAAACAATTTACCCTATTCAAAACTAGAATAGCGCAAAAATTAGTGAAAGACATCGCTAACGAGGATGATATTGCAGCAGCCATAGCATAAGAGCATTCCCGAGCGCACAGAAATCCCATAGCCAGCCAGCCATATTAAAGCCTTCACGGCTGCGTGTCAAAAGTTTGCAAAATATCAAAAATATGATTCGTCATCCAAACAAGCCGCTCCTGCAACCCACGCCAGTTCCTACTCGTCCTTGCGACGGTGTTGCACATAGACATTTTTATGCTTGAGAAAAAGAAATTTCTCAGTTGCATAGACAAATTTTCTAAATATGCCAAGTATTTTCAGTCAAAATCTGCGCTACACTTGCACAAAGAATTAAAGCCTTTGCATTACTTCACCACACCAAAAACATTGGTATCTGACAACGAGCGACGATTACTTTGCCCGACAGATTTGAATTTTCTCAAAGCCCTAGCTATTGAGGTTATACAGCTCCTCTTCACAAAAGAGTGAGGGTGAACGGTCAAGCTGAAAGATTTCATTTACATTTTTGGAAATTTTACCGTTGCCTTAAGCCATCGTTTACAGTTGACGGAACTTGTTTGCTATTTCAGTCGACAGGTACAACAGCTCTATTTCACTCTGTTACGAAACGAAAAAACCTGCAGACATATTTTTCAACCGTGCTGCGACTCTAGACTTGCAGAAAATGTTAGAACTCAGGACAAGGGAGCATGAGGATATAAGAGGTCTTATTACAACATAAACAAGAAATCTTCAAATAATAGCAAGAATAGAACCAGATCAGCGCCCATAGTTCATGAATCTGGACAAGATATATTGTAGCAAATAAGCAAATTAAGAGTAAGGATAGGAGACGTTGTAATAAAGAACAGTATCACAAGACAGGGAGGTGGTAACAGGTAAAACAAGATCAGGTTAAAATATTCCATAAACCACATGTGAGGAGCTAAATTTCCCGGAAACCCACAGATGTCAAAATTGAGCTAAAACTTTCTCTAATACGCAAAAGCCAAGCAAAAGACTGTATCTCTAACCAATTCATCATCACCCCTCATTTAATTCTTAAAATACCGAAATGTTTGCTCCACATCCAACAAACAATTGTTTATTTAAGCACGACATTGTACCAATAACACACCTTTTCATACCAACACTTATACACAGCATATAACCCCTAACTAAGCAAGATTGTGTAATTTAAGATATTATTGTACTACTAACACACCTTTCTATCGTTAGAGCCCCCATCTCCATGACTAGCCTTAGCTGGGGCAATCGACATCTTTAAATATGACAGCTTGCACACATCTAGTGGCCCATCCCTTCGGTCATTACTAATTTGATCTGCATGGGATACAAACTTGAACTAGGAACTCATTCACAATCTTATCATATTAGTAATAGCAGCTATCTTCCTTGTATGGAAGAGATTCACACGCAATCGGCCCGTCTTCGATCAATCCGATGCAGAAACACCCGAGACGTACAGGTGGAAGCCCACTGAGTCAATCGTCGAACAAAAAACCATCTGATCTGCGGGGACGCAGATACTTAAGGGGGAGGAGTGAGTTAACACCCAGCCAACGCTAAACGGCTCCCCTTACCCATGCCCGTCGCCTCCGCACTCTACTCACATAGCCACTTCGCCGGAACTCATCAGCATCAACTGCTCTAGCCGAGCTGATTCGATATCGTCTATTCTTGGGAAGGGTGTATTCTGAAGACAAGAAATGCTCGAAATCAACTCAATGCAGCTGCGTATTGAGGCTACTCATGAAACGTTATGTCTCAACACTCATGTAAACGCCAGCCGCCGCTGCTGCGACGTCAGCAACGACATAGCTGCATCTCACTCAGAAAACGGCTCACTTGACAAAGTAAGAGTCAGTCTGCTTTTAGAGACAAGATCGACAACACCGAGGGACCTTACAACGCATCATAGGCAGCCAATTTGAGATAAGCAATTACTCATAAACTATTGTAATATAATACATTGACTATTATTTTAATTTATAATAAGAACCCAAATACAGTAAGTATTAAACGATGTTGGCGCTCACATAGCATCGCGTGGCCCACAACAATCGTTAACTTACATATATACATATATAAGCATACTCTCTGCTCTGTCGCTGCGCTCAGCGGCAGAACTTCTTATATACAAATATTGTACTTAGCCTAAGACGATATATTCTTCAAAATAAAGAAACATTAATAATTTGACCACAAGACAGAGCTGACGCTCGTGAACACAAATTTTTAAATTATTACAAAAGTCAAGCACGCTTTTGGCTTCATTTATGATGGTAGAAATATGAAGATTGAAATTAAGTTTACTGTCAAAGAGAACACCAAGATCTTTGACTGTAAAGATGCGTTGTAAGGAAATGTTACTAATTTATAGTCAACAATATGAGGAATAGAACGACTGAAAGTCATAGTCATACACTTTGAGCAATTTAGGTGTAACTGGTTCACCACACACCAGATTGAAATGCATTAAGGTCATCTTGAAGTTGTAGATGTCCATTTGCACTGGAGTATGGAAGGCAAAGTTTTACATCATCCGCATACATAAATATGGTAGAATAAGAGATGCAACTAGGAAGGTCATTTATAAAACCGAAAAGAGTAATGGTCCTAAATGGCTACCTTGAGGAACACCAGACGAAACAAAGATAAATTTAGAAGTAGCTGTTCTCAACAAGACTCTTGGGTTCTACCGTTCAAATATGATGAAATCCAGGACACAAGTTTAGGAGAAAATCCTAACGTTCAAGCTTCAGAATTAGTATCTTATGATTAACTCTGTCAAATGCTTTACTGAAATCAGTATAAATAACATCAATTTGCATTTTTTTAGAAAAAACTATCATTGACAAGTGAAGTGAATTCGAGTAAATTCGAGGATGTTGATCGATTCTGAATAAACCATGTTGGGATGGTTGAATATCGATTTGCAGAAAATGGTGGTAACGAACCTTCGGTTATGCCCGAGTCTAAGCCGGGCCAGTTTCAGCCGACTGTGAGTTCGTTTCAACAAATTTATTTGTTGAAGCCCTGCGATATTGAATAATAACACTTTGTGAATTTAGTTTGTACTTGGTATATTCTCGTTATATTATTTATTCTTATTTTGACGATACAACACACTCGTATAGTCGTCGTGCGTTGCGTGTGTTCACGCACTCCGGCTGGGCAGACAATTATGGCTCAGTAGCACCAGGTTTCGCCAAGCGCTCCAGCTCACGCCAGGATTTGCACTGTCTACTCCGGCGGTTCGCTCGGCGGTACAGGCTACTCCTACTACTGGACTCGCTCTTGGCACCCCTAGGTTCTTATGCACACAATTGCTGCTTATTCGCACGGCTGCGTGAACTTACACAAGTTTGATCACGAGACCTCTTGCCAGAATACAATTTGCAGCTGCCTTGTATCAACTCGATAGTTGATGGCCACTACTGCTTCTGTATGTCTGGGTCCTTAAAGGTGTCTGAAGTATCCTCCCAGGATACTTTGGATGCTCCCACGATGTCCTGTCTGCTTCGAGTCCTGGATATCGGTGTCCTGCGTCGATATCGTAGTCCTTCGATGTCTTCACTCGCGTTGACTTGTATTTTCACTGCACTTGGATCTCACTCTGATCTTCACTCTCGATCTCACTCTTGATTCCTCACTCTTGGTGTTCTCGCGTACTTTTTGATTGCCTCTATGGCACCGCCGGTGCCCTTTATAGGGTCGCCGCAGGCCCTGTTCGGCTCTGGAGCGGGGCCTGCCTGCCGCTCGTGCCCATCTAACGGCACAATGGCGTGATCTGGGTGACGCCAGCAGGCCGCCAAATGTCGCGGCAGCTTCGCATTGGCCGAAGTACCGCTGTTGCTATGCAAAAAGACAGCGCCCCGCCACTTGGTCGGTACCTCGGCTAACGGTGCCCTATGACCTGCGGTCGAGCGACGCGAGCCCATTGCTGACACTATAGGAGCGAGAGAGACAGACTATAGTCCGCTCTCTGACCCTTCCAGTCGCGAGGGTTGCTCCTATAGTGTTCGCGTCGCTGTGTGGAGCAATATATGCATGCACGTATGTGCATATAAACACACAGCAAATACATGTGACTATATACACTGCATACGTGCATACCTATATTGCTCCTCACACTCCCTCTTCCTTCGGAAAACACGACCTTCGTGTTTTTTTTTTTTTAAATTCCGCGCCTCTTTTTCCGTTGCTGCTCCACCTTGCGTTGATCGATGACACGCTGCTCTACAGCGCGTCGATCATTGCTGTTGCCGCTCTGTTAACAGCGCCACGCTGCTCATCAGCTGTTTCTCGCTCGCTGCTGGCAACTCTGTGCGTTCTGGTAAGTGAATTAGATGTTTTAATTTTCTCTTACGTATTTTTTTAATGAAAACTCCACTCCTCCAGCCCGAGTTGATGCCTTTATGATGCCCCTGGACCCGATGGACCTGCCGCCGCCTCTGCCCACGCCCGGGTGCTGCTGCAAACACTCCTCTTCGTGATTGCAGCCCCCGGTGGCTGCGGCGCAGGTGCGCAGGTCAGATGGCCAAATTCTTTCAATTGGCACACCTCGTCCCTCGGCGCTGGCAGCGTTGTTCTCGACTGTTGATGGACTCTGGATGCCCTCCAGGACTCCTGGATGGAACCACGCCATCACTTTCCTGGGTTGCTGTTGGACTTCGGTTAGTATCGGCGTCGTTCGCAAACCGGTCAACGGCGCCGTGACGTTGAGAAATGGCAATGGCAATACTCTCCTCGTCTTCGCATGGCTCCAGCGGAATCGCTGGCCAATGCACGAGGATTTGCCAGAGCCCCTTTCTCCACCCGTCACGCCAGTTGCCGCAACCGGCCGCGTGGCAGGCGCCCACACTTTCCGTCGTCCAACAACAACCAATCGCCGTTTGTGAAACATATATATATATATTTCTATTTCTTTATTTATCGTTTTCTTTTTCCTTTCTCTCATACCATTTTTAACGCTGGGTGAAGACACGACATCCCAAAGCGGGTCCGTCGGATGCGGTGTTTCACTCCTTCCACCCAGACGATGCGCGCGGTCCGACTGTTGCCCTTCGTCCCTAGCTGCTTTGCTAATTGGGTCACCTCTGCCGGCCACTCGTCTGGCGTCACCTCACGCCACGCTGGCCCCTCTCTGGCCACGATGCCTGGCGCTGCAGCGTAGGCCGCGCTGGCCGTGCAGGCATCGACTCCGACGCCCGGCGTTCGTTAGGCGGATCGGCCGCCATTCTGCCGGTCGCGGGTGGTGGTGATGGTGGTGGTGCCGGTGGTGATGATGGCGGCCGCGCTGGTGGTGATGATGGTGGCCACGCGTGGTGGCGATGATGGGGTGCCGGGGTGGTGATGATGGTGGCACGCTGGTGGTGATGATGGTGGTGGTGCCGGTGGTGATGATGGTGGCCACGCTGGTGTGATGATGGTGGCCACGCTGGTGGTGATGATGGTGGCCACGATGGTGGCGATGATGGCGGTGGCCCTGGTGGCTGCTCCTCCACCTCGCTCAGCGTGAAGCCGGCTGGCCACGCCGCGAGTGGTTCGCTCCAGGCCACCGTGTACTGTATTTTCCGCTCCACTCGCCCATGCCGCACCTTCTCCTCAAAGTGAGCCGTGATAGTGGGCTCCGGTCGCTCCTCCTCCGCCTCCGAGTCCGAAATCACAATGGTTTCTGGATCTGCCTCCTCAATATCGACCTTCGGCTCCGACTCCGACTCCGAGTCGGAGATGACCACCACGTCCACGCCGCTCTCCTCTTTGTATGGCGTGGGGGGTCGTGGTGGCCGCCACAGTGGCCGTGTGGGCGAGTATCGCCCGTTGCGGACATAGTCTGAGACACGCGACGTGTCCCACCTGTCCTCGTCCGTCTCCTCCAGCGATGTCCTCCGCTCTGTGCCACTGGAGCTGGCCGGTGCCAACGATTCCTCGCTGGAAGACGGCTCCGGCTCCAGATACGGCTGATGCCGCCTCCGGATAGGGCGAATGCGCCGTCGTGGGTGGAACGGGAGCCTGACCGGTGGCAGGCGCACTCGGCTCCGTCGTGCTCGCGCCCTGGTTGGGTACACCGGGCGTGCTCCGGATGCCGCCGCTCCAGCGAAGTCGCGGGCCGGCAGTCGCGGATCGGCCGGGTGTGTGCCTTCCAGGACGTTGTTGAGCTTGAGCTTCTCCTTGTTCCCCATTTTCCAGAATAGTAGGTCGTCTCGAAGCTTGCTCGCCCTATTTATACCCCATGTCGCCACGACGCCGACGTCGCGGGCATCAGCATCTAACGGGATGCATTTCGGCCTGCTCTAGCATACCCTTCCTGGTTGCTGAATTCCAGGCAGGCCGAGCGCTACGGTATCGCCCAGATACCGCTGCAATGCATCCCCTTGCCCCGCATCCTTGTCTGTCCTCCTAAGGCAAGCGCAGTCTATGCCTTTTGCAAGCTCTCTCTTGCCTTGCATAGTTGTTGTCTGCGTTAGATGCACTATGCCAATCGTTCATTGGGTTATACGTCTACGCATGTTGTTGTTGCCCGTTTTGCATGCTGCGTGTCTTTTGTTGTTGGCCGTTTTGCATATCGTATGCATTTCGCTCTGGCTCGCCTCAAAATTGTTCGCTGGGTTACGCGCCCTACGAATGTTGTTGTTGCCCGTTCTGTACGCTGCGTGCCTTTTGCATGTCGTATGCGTTTCGCTCTCGCCCGTCTCTCCCGAGCTAACGGCGTTTTGCTGAGCGTTCGCTCGCCTCTCGCGAGCTAGCGGCTGATCGTTGGGCTCGCTCGTCTCTCACGAGGCCATTGACCTTTTCTCGTGTTCTTGCGCACGCTTGTCCTTAATCAGCTGTGTGTGTTATTGTTGTGCGCTAGCTCGAAGCATAAATTGTTGCTGTTTATGTTTATGCGTGCGCGTCCAACTCTTGTCAGCTGAGCGTGTTGTTGTTTCGTACGCTTGCTTGTTGTGTGTGTTGTTGTTGTTGCGTACGTAACAGTGCGCGCGCAATTTCAAATTTGTTGTTGCGCGCACTTTGCGAACAGTTTTAACTGTTCGCTTCCACTGCAGTGCGCGCGTTATTTAAAAATTTGTTGTTGCGCGTCACTGTTAACAGTTTTAAATTTCAATTTTTTTCTTTGTTTTCGGTGTTTTCAGGCGTTTTTAGGGGCAATACACATCGCGATGTGTATTCACTTTTGAAATTTTAACTTTACGCAGCTTGCGCTGCCACGCTATGCGACTCACCCGTCTCGCCTCTCCACGGCTTCAGGTCAGCCACATGCGCGGTCCGGGTCCGTTTTTCGGCGCCTAAGTTGATGCTGCAGATGACCGGCGACACAAATTTGACCACCGTATACGGCCCTCCGTATCGCGGTGCCAGCTTCGCTGCGAATCCGTCCGCGGCATTGGACAAGTGGCGCTCTTTCGCCCACACCTTGTCCCCAATAGCCGGCTTCCATTGCCGCCGCCGCAGATTGTAATGCCGCGCCTGGTCCTGAGCAGCTCTCTCCAGGTTTCGACGCACAATCTCCAAGACTTCTCTCATCTTGGCTGCCCTCTCCATGGGACTCTGTGCCTCCTGGCCTGTCCCCAGAGTTTGTGCGTCAAACATAGTTTTGGGCAGTCTCGGCTCTCGCCCTTGCGTGATGAACGCTGCCGTGTACCCGGTAGAAGCCGACACGCTGCTGTTAACTGCCAGCGTCAACTCTGGCAGAGCCTCATCCCAGCACCTTTGATCGCTGCCAGTAAATTGCGCGATCATCGTCTTCACTGTCCTGTTGGCCCTCTCGGTTGGATTTTCTTGAGGTGTGTATGGCGCCGTCAACTGGTGCCGTACTCCCAGCTCATTCAAAAAGCTCTTGAAGGCTCGACTGGTGAATTGGGTGCCATTGTCCGTTATGAGCACCTTTGGTGCGCCGAATCTTGCCAAGATTCTCTCGCGGAACGCCTTTTGCAGCGCCGCCGTGTTCGCGCTCCTCAAAGGCACCATCTCCGTCCATTTCGAGAATCGATCGATGAATACCAGTAGCATCGTATTCCCATGCTTCGACCTCGGTAATGGACCCACGAAATCAGCGCATACAGTTGCCCATGGCTCCTCGGGCACCTGTGTCAGCATTTGACCAGCTGCCTGCAGCTGACTGGGCTGTAGCGCTGGCACACTCGCACCGCTGCACGTAGTTGCGCACGTCTCGGTACATGCCTGCGCCAGTAAGTAATACCTCGCTGCCACCCGAGCAATGGTTTTTTCTGCTCCCAAGGTGGCCAGCGGTGACAGCGTCGTGATTCTCCTCCAACACCTGTTTGCGCCTCTCTGTTGGTACACACAGCTCCATGCAGCCGCCACATCCTCGTGGCCGGCTTGGTGCGGAATGTGCCGGTATATGTTCCCAGCCTCCTCTCTCTATAGTCTGCGAACTTCTGCGGCGTTTTCCGCATCTCCTGGCGCAGCCTTTGTAGCCAGCGACATGCTGTTCCATTTGGCGTCTCTGTGCCCTTGGCCAAGCAGCATGCATCCTCCTCCAGCGGCTGCCGTGATAGCGCATCAGCTACGACATTCTGCTTGCCTTTCCGGTAGCGAACCTCAAAGTCGTATTGCTGAAGCTCCAGCGCCCATCTGGCAATCCTTCCTGAAGGGCTCTCGATGGAGTTGAGCCACTTCAGCGCCATATGGTCGTGATCACTACGAAGTGATAGCCTTCCAGATACGGCCTGAGTTTGCGTATGCCCCAGATTATGGCCAGACACTCCTTTTCAGTGGCTGAGTAGTTCTCTCAGCACTGTTAAGTGTCCGGCTGGCATACGAATGACGCGCTCCCTTCTTCCGATGTTTGCGTCAGAATTGCTCCCAGTCCGTAATTGCTTGCATCCGTTTGCAAGCAAAATTGCTTCGAGAAGTCAGGGCATGCCAAGACAGGTGATTCCGTCAACTTGGCCTTCACCGTTTCGAACGCCCCTTGATGCTCCTCTGTCCACTCCCATTTGACGCCCTTCTTTAATAGTGCATTGAGTG